>VALG01002005.1:0-10335 GCA_009835305.1 Ipomoea purpurea
AATATATGCATATATACTAATTTAAAGAACAATTCTAACAACCATCAATCTCCTATTATGTGGAAAAATCAAACTACAACCACAGTACATGTCTTGCAAATAAAAACAAAAACCATAAACAATACATGTTCATGAATTATTACCAAAATAAATCAGGAATAAAATTCATGGATAATCACTGTTGACATTGAAATTTGATAAATAATTCATTATTATCAATATTAATATATTTGAATATATTTATGAATAATATTAATATTATCTAATTTGTTAATTATATAATATCAAAAGAGTTTGAGTTTATCAAAACTCTTCTATCTCACCGCTATAAATAAGATCTATTATTTCTATGTAATCACACATCTAGAGAATAATCATGTAAAATATTATTCAGATATCTTAATAAATATTATTCAGAGATCTTAATAAATATGTGATCCAAACCATGAACTGGCACACCCAGTGAAACATGGACTTGTTCACAAATTGGAGAGAGGCTAAATGATACTAAACGTGGACTGTTTCACAAATTGGAAGAGAGGCTAATGATACTAAACGATCAAGGCTCCTTGGCCTTATATCTTTAAGTTCACAAATTGGAGGGGAGCTAAATGATACTAAACGATTAAGGCTCCTTGGCCTTATATCTTTTAAGTTCACAATTGGCTAAATGATACTAAACGTGACTTGTTCACAAATTGGAGAGAGGCTAAATGATACTAAACGATCAAGGCTCCTTGGCCTTATATCTTTAAGTTCACAAATTGGAGGGGGAGGCTAAATGATACTAAACGATTAAGGCTCCTTGGCCTTATATCTTTTAAGTTCACAAATTGGCTAAATGATACTAAACGTGGACTTGTTCACAATTGGAGAGAGGCTAAATGATACTAAACGATCAAGGCTCCTTGGCCTTATATCTTTAAGTTCACAAATTGGAGGGAGGCTAAATGATACTAAACGATTAAGGCTCCTTGGCCTTATATCTTTTAAGTTCACAAATTGGAGGGAGGCTTAAATGATACTAAACGATCAAGGCTCCTTGGCCTTATATCTTTAAGTTCACAAATTGGAGGGAGGCTAAATGATACTAAACGAGGCTCCTTGGCCTTATATCTTTTAAGTTCACAAATTAGAGGGAGGCTAAATGATACTAAACGCTCCTTGACCTTATATGTTTAAATGTAGTGTCCAAACTTTTTTTTGTCGAAATTATATGCATTTGTTGACATTAAAAATTTGATAAATATTAATTATTTATCAATTAGTATATTTGAATATTTATGAATAATATTGATATTATTTAATTTGTTAATTATATAATATCAAAAGAGTTTGAATTTATTTCTATGTAATTACACATCCTATTTCTATTTAATTACACATCCTAAGAAATAATCACGTAAACATTCTGAAAATATTATTTATTTAGAGATTTCAATAAAAATGTGATCCTGCAAGTAAAAGAATCAGAGGATCATCAGAGACTAGATAAGGTGATTGGGGTTCTTGTTCTTTTTAATTTAATATTAATATTCAGTGTTAATCCACATCAAGTACTGATTGGGATTCTTGCAACCCAAAACAAACAAAAAAAAAACAAAAAAAAAACAAAAAAGTAAATAAGACAAACACCTACATTAACCTGAAGTCTTCATTTCTCTTGATGTACTACCAAACAAAAATGAAATAATACACTTTTTTTTTTTTGTAGAAAAAACATTACCTAGACCAAAAATAGGACAGGACTGATGCACAAATCAAAGGAATGGATAACCTCAACAAGACCATACAAGAATGTCAATATTGTACATCTTTGGCTACCATTGTCAGATTGATTGTACTCTCTTTAGCTCCTCTTCTAAAATCTACATACACCTGGGAGGGAGAATGAACATAATAATATTCCTGGGGCAACTATAGGTACACGCCTTTTATAGCTAATTAGTTAAAACTGAAACCGGTTAGATACAAATAACCGACAACGATTATCATCCCCAGGAACCATCTCAACAACAACGACGCTTCATCAGGATATCCATGGCTTCCAACCAGTAGAACGTGGAAAACTTTGCTGCTCAGATGCACTTTTCAGGAGACCCGTGCTGCACGGATTGCTTAGCGGGGGGACTTTAGACATCGGGCATGGGCTTCGATTCAAAGAACTTGGCCACCGCCTTGTAGAGATTCTCTTCCTCGAATGGCTTTGAGACGTACCCATCCATCCCGAATTCGAGGCATTTGTCTAGTGTGGCGTGAATGACGTCGGCCGTCATGGCCAATATCGGGACATGCCACTTGCGCCTTCCTTCTCCCTCTAGTCCTCCGCCGTTCACCCGCTCGTTAGCTTCTTTTTCCATTTTACGGATACGACGAGTGGCTTCAAATCTGCAACAAACAAAATCCGCAGTTCTCAGAAGTCTTGTGTGAAACCGTCTCACCAGGAAACGTATAATACTTTTTTTTTTATAAATGCATAGAAAAGTATTACATTTTAACCTAAAGATCAAAAGGTTCTCGCCTATACGACGTGAAATCGAGCAAGTCGGGCATACATAAAGAGTAAAGAATCAAGAGATTTTACACATACCCGTCCATTTCGGGCATCTGAATGTCCATGAAGCAAGCATCAAAATTGTGCGGTATCTGAAGCAATGCAAGAGCGGCTGCCCCGCTCTCCGCACACTCCACGTCAGCCCGAACTTCTTGAGTGCGCCAGCCGCAACTCTCCGGTTCACCCGGTTATCATCGACACCAAGATTCTTTTGCCGCAAAGTAGGCCACGAAGAGTCGATTTGTTGCACGCGTCTTTTCCTTGGGTCTTCTTTCCCATTCCCAACACCTGATGAAGGCACGCCCCCACCATGCTCGCCCTCAAAGGCTTCATTATGATGGTATCCGCAAATCCCGCACCTTTAGCCTTCTCAAACTCCGCACTCGAAATATCCACCGCAAGGAGAATCATCTTCGGCACCTTGTATGTGTGCCCATTCGGTTTCAAGTTCGGTATCTGTAAGTTCATCCCCCCGCCATCTTCAGACATCCACACATCTTTCTCGACAAGAATCATATCCGGCTGAAGTTGACTTCTGCAAAAACAAACACAAAGTTACCCTACTACTATGTGTTCTTCACGAAAAAATTTCACCGATAAAAATATAACATACTTGGAAATCAGGGAACCATTTTTCCCGAATACCGCTGCAGCTTTCTTAATGCTATTCACACCTCGACCAGGATCCCGAGTCTCTTCAAATGATACTTTGTTACAGAAGCTCGACTGGCTTCCGTCAACAACAATAGCTCTTAGTCCTTTAAACGACATAGGCAAATCATCGGAAAGACCCTTTTTCAAATCAACGCTGCCATTCGTCTCGTACCTTTGGAAGTTAACGGTGAAAGAAAACGTGCTCCCTACATCGGGACGACTGATAAAGTTTATCTGACCGCCCATCGCTCAACTAGACACTTGCTAATGCTTAACCCAATCCCGGTTCCTCCATAGTGTCTCGAAGTGGAACTGTCAGCTTGCATAAAGGGCGTGAAAACTCGGTCTTGTGCATGTAACGGGATCCCGATCCCGGTATCTTCAACAGATACCATCAGAGTAACATTCTGAGACGCATCATCGGTCATCGGTTTGTTCGCAGCTCTATAGTACAACGGTTTCGTCGGGAATTACGTGCTTAAAACTGTCCCAAGTATTCCGGTTATCGGCAACTTCGTAACCACTTAGGGTTTCGCAATGATACCCACTCGACGTATAAATCTTTCCGATCCTCCGTTCAAGCATGCTTCAGATTTTGCCTTTGCTTCTTCGGCTAGACTAACTTGAACAAATACGTGCCCTCGTTCAGTGAACTGTTAAGAAAAAAAAATCGATGTATCCATGTAAATAACGCAAATCTCGTAAAAGGCTATATGTAGCTTAACAACATTTCTATTAAAAATCTAATGTTCATATTGTCTCCAAGAACGAGAAGATTACGATGATAGAATAGTGTTTTAAGGTTTCAGACATCACTTACTTTGACAGAGTTGCCAACCAGATTTGTTATCACCTGTCTGAATCTTCCGGGATCCCCGAAAACAATTTCCGGAACCTTATCAGAAACAAAGACGGCCAACTTCACTTCCATAAATTAGTGTAGTGTCGGGGAGGAGCAGACACCACCCACCGCAATTCAGGCGAAAAACACAAGTAAGTACACAAGAAATGCTATGACTCGGAGAAACCGAGAAAAATTAATACAAAATATGAATTTGTACGGGGAAAGCTTCGTGGGCCTACCTCGACACCTTTCTTTCCTAGCTTCTCGGAGAATAAGAGAGAACATCGTCAAGTATTGACGAATATCGAACGGGACGGTCTCGAGTTCTAATTTCTCCGCTCTCAATTTTTGCGTCCATCACTTCGTTTATCAATGTTATCAGCGCTTTTCCACAGGCTTGTGCTGTTTGAGCATAATCCCTTATGGGTCGAACTCAAATCCGTATCGGAAGGAAGCAGAGCAAGCATTCTGCAATTATACAAAGCGAGATTAAAGAGATTTATAGATACCGGAAAGTTGATTCTTTTAAACGAAACCCTAAAAAGTCGAACAGGGAAAGGTTCACCTTACCTAAGATTCCATTCATGGGAGTTCTTATTTCGTGCGAAACGGTAGGTAAAAACTGTTGTTATTAGCAAAAACGAGATTCAGGTAGTTTGGATCAAAGGGCAACGAGATTAACGAAGAGGAATCGCATATCACAGATTTTCCGAAAAGGTTGTTCGAATACCTGAGAATTATCGCTAATGTCAGCAGCTTCGGCTTTAACTTCAGAATCCTGCATTTTGTGGAAATCGTCCTCGACTTTAATAATGTGAATTCCAGCACCGTATATCATATACCCGAACCAAAAACCCATCACGAAGATAAAGAACGCAAAGGTTAATGCAGCCCACGCGGTAAGGAGCCTTCTGAAGATACCTGCGTAGATATATTCACAACGTACGTCTCTTAAGAAACCTCGTGAAGTTTCCGGGTTTTTCGTTTTTTTAAGGTAAAACGGCCTCCGAAAAAGAAACAGCAACCGAGGAAACTGACCTGCATATCATCTCGTGCTTACGAAATGGATCGCCAAATCAAGCTTGCTCACGTGTGTCAGGGACAGGTCGCCCTCTTGGCCCGGTTGTCCATACATGACTAAGGATCAGAAGCGTTGTAATGTCGTAAACATTCACGACAATCGCTTGTTTCCGGCAAGTTGCCAGCAGGTTTTCAACTAGAGACTCGACATCAAAGGCCCGCCAAGGTATCTGCTTACAACAATACATTAAACAATAAAATTAACCTCCTTTACAAAGAGATAGTTAATCAAAAAATAAAGCCTCTCAGGAGACTATGTTAACGGGGTGTTTGGTAAATGGATGTTAGCTGATTGTAGAAAAGTGTTTGGTAAATTAGCTGTTAGCCGTTAGCTGATTACAAAAATCTGATTGAAAAAGCTACTTTGAGTAGCTTTTTGAATTTTAGCATTTTGGAGCAATAAGTTGTTACAAAAAGCTAATTAATCAAACACTCGTATTGATTGTTTAACCAAGTCAAACAACTAATAGTGGTCAAATAAGCCAAAATTGGCTGATAGGCTAACTATTTTACCAAACAGGGTCAGTTATCTTAAAAAATAAGTTTTGCACAAACCGCAAGGGCTACATAATTTATCCTTTCCCAACTCTCATAACACAGGTCAATTGCACATGATGTCCTCCGACCTAACCTTAAAAAATTTCATTTCATTTCGGTTGCACATGATGTCCCCCAACCTAACCTAAAAAATTCGAGTTCATTTAACATGTAAGTATGTCAACCGCTAACAAGTAACAACGCCTTATTTATTATAGTCGCACGTAAATATAGATTTACCCTGCAGTTGCTTCGATCCTATCCTGCTGTGACGGGTTAGCTGGCAGCATGGATTTGTAAACCGGAAATGTCAAAACGACACCAAGGTGATTAGAGTCTAGAAGCCTGAAGGGACTCGTAAGAACAGCCTTCCAGTAGCCCTAGCCCTCAAGATTTTTCCCGGTCCTCCTGCATCAATAAGCTACCGTATAATCAGATAAAAGCTCGGAGAACAACGACGAAAGTCACGAAACCAAATCCATATAACCCGACACTAATCCTTTACCTCCCCTGACATCATGTCGATCGACTTGAGGTAAGAAACGGTTTCTTGTGCGAGTATGACCGGGGCATACTCGTCCCTGATCGGTGAAGGCTCTTTATCCATCGTTCGAATAGTCCACCCGTGCTGATCCTCGAAGCTCCCCCGCTGCGAATCAAGAACTCTCTCCGCATAGGCTACCCCGCTCAATAAAGGCCTCTCGAACGCCGTTCTAGCAGTGTATTCCGCGAACGTTTCCTGCATTATAAAACCGCAAAAATCAGCCAAACCCACAACACAATACAATACAAAATCAAGATTCAGAAACCACACACCCCCTTCAGCTAAACACATTAACATCAAGTCATCAACAAGAACAAAATCAAGATTCAGAAACCACACACCCTTCAGCTAAACACATTAACAACAAGTCATCAACAAGAACAAAATCTGGGAATCAGTCCACCCACGAGTGGATATTATTACGAACGAAACGAGAGAAGTGGAAAAGCTAACCTTATCAATGGCAGAAGGGGTCTTGTAGTAATGGAAAGTGGAGACAAGGATGGCAAGGGCATGGACATGGTTAACCTGACACTGAATTGATCTTGCACCATCCTAGCCCTCTGATCACACATGCTCACCAAAGCCTCTTTCCTCTTCTCTTGTTCATAGCATCCAGAGATTGAATATCACACTACTGATAAAGAACATGAGAAGAATCCAAAAAGCCAAACTGTGGGAGCCTATTCCTGTGGATCAATGTGTACTTCTCTTACTGCTCAATTGCTCCCCAACCTCATAGCCACCTGGTGGTGGTGCATCTTCTGACCCATCAATCTCCTACACCTCCCAATTCCTCTCCTCACCTAAAACATGGCACCCAACAATAAGACAACAACATAGTACACAAGCATGAGTTTCTTGAAAAGAGTGCACAGAAAACACCTTTTTTTGTGCAAAACAAAGAAAGGGTATGCTCTACTACCCAAACCATATAAAATAAGAAAAAAATTACAAGGGCAAGCAAGATAATAAATTGATAATATCCCCTACCTCATGGGGTTGAAGGCATGCCTGCAGGTCCCTCAAAAGCAGCAAAAAACCCAGACTCCAAAGAAGAGGAAAATGTAATTAAAGAAGAAGCTCCCCTTTTTAGCCTTCACTTTGCCTGGGTGTGGAAGGATGGAAGAGTGCAGACAAAGAACAGCACGTTTGCTGCCCAACACAACATAAAATATTACATTTGACCAGCGAAGCACAGAAAGAACAATGAGGGAAGGAAGGAAGGGAGGGAGAAAAAGCAAAAATTAAACCTGTTTTTTTAAGTTCTTTGTGGGAACAATACAATGAACTGTGGGTTGGGTGTTTGTTGAGGCTGTGCTCTCTTGGCTTCTGATTTCCCAGCTCCAAATCTTGTGAACACAATAGAATATGGAATAGAATAGGGTTTCTTTGTTTTTGTTTTTATCTTTAATCTTTAATTATTTTTTTTTTATTTTTGTTGGATGGTGATATAATAAAATAATATGAAGTATCTTCTTTTCTTACTTTTCAAAGCGACTGAATCGAATTTGCAGGATTTTCGATACGTCTTGTCCCCCATAACCTCCCCTGCCTCCATAAATATCCTCTCTCTCTCCCCTCTTTCTAAAAAAAAAAAGAAAAAAAACATGTTTTTTTTACACAACACAGCTTTGTACTTTTTCTCCATTCTCTTTCCATTTCTTCATCGCAGAGAGATTGTCCATTTTTCTTTACCCTCTCTTTGCTTTCAAAAGATGTTTGGAACAAGTTGGGACTGCAAGATATTTCATATTTGTCCTCTGGAATCTAATTACTGAGAAGTTGAATATATCTTTTGGGCAGAAGTGTAAGAAGTTAACGGAACTAAAATCTAGTTTTAAATTGAGATTTACTTCGTTTTTGGGACTCATTCATAATTTCATGAATTATATCTACAAATCAAGAAATTTGGGGATGATCAACGAAAAAAAAAAAAAAAAAAACTTGGCATAACGCAAATAGGGAGTGTTGGTAAATTAGACTGTTTAATTGATTGATAGACTGTTAAGTTGATTGAGTTATGAGTTTCTGACACTAGTATATAACCATTAGCTAATTGTAAAAAAAAAAAAAAAAACAAAAAAATTGATAACTTAGTTGTTAGATGATAAGTCGATACATGTAAAATGATTTTATCAAAAAATTGATGGAAAAAAAAAGAAGCTATTTTCAGTAAAAAAAAATTTAAACTTTAACATTTGAAACAATAATTAAAAAAAAAAAAAAAAAAAAACTCATATTATTGATTGTTCAATTAAGTCAAATAATTAATAGTGATTAAATAAGTCAGATAAACTAATTTATATTATCACCAGAATGTCATTATTCTCTTTTTAATATCTGTGTATCGCAAATCTAACTTGTCCGTCATGTAACGTCATTTGTTGTTTATAATAAAGGTATATGTTATTTGTTATATTATATTATATTATTATTATATTTAAGAGTGAATTAAAATTGAGCATAATAAAATAGTGATGAATTGTATGTAAATATAATGATATATTATTAGAACTCCCGGTTTAAAAAGTGAAAGGGTATCCTAAGATGCATGTAGTAATGTAGTATAAATCCTTCTTGTTAAGGCGACACTAAAAACTATATAAGAAAGAGTTTATTCCATAATGACAAGATGATATACCACCACATTTATGCAATACCATGTGTTATTTGTACAATCTAATAAAAATAATGATGCGTAAAATCAAAAAGTATAATTTAATAAATAAATATTACAGGACAATGGTAGGCCGTAGATGTATTTCATGAAATATAACTCCCATCACGTGTTCACATTTGATTGGATGAAGAAAAAAGCAAAAAAAAAAAGATTAATTAAAATAATCATGATTCACATTCTACTGGTGAGACTCAATCCAGGGTTATTGTTTCTAAAATTTTTACTCTTGTGACCAACTGAGTTACTCATGCAAGCATTAAGGAGTCAAATAACAATACATCATATAAAGTTAAAAAAAAATAATTAGAGTATAAATATAATTACTCAAAATGCAATACAATTATAAGGGTCGGATGAACGTATAAATCATGTTAAATATTTAAAATCAAACATTTTTAAAAAAGAATATTAAATTATTTTTCAATGATAACATATGTTATACATAAATAAATAAATTTATGCATAGCGAGATAATTATGATTTGATTTGATTTTTTTTTTTTTTAAGAAGAGATTCATCAATAGCTTACACACACATATTGTAAGGACATTAAAAATGGTTGAATTTTAACTAACGGTTTAAATAACATTTTCCACTTTTTTTTAAAAATTTATTAAAAATAACAATTCATAGTAAAATGTATTAAATAAGTTGAGACATCGATAACATGGACAAGAAAATGTCCTTTGTTTTTGTTGTTTGCTTCACCATAGTACTTAAATAGGAGCTAAGTATATTGAATTTCGATGATTGCAAATGATTGTTGTGAATATTATATTTTTTAAAGTACGTTGCATTGTGTTTGTTAGTGTTATTTACCTATAATTGTAGTTTAGGAGATGTACTCAATTCACACCCTTCGACAATTGCTGTAAATCTTTCTCATCACCAATATCATGAACCTGGTGCTCGCGCCTTGGGGGTCCAAACCTGAGCCTAAGGCTGAGTCTTGAGCTTGGCACCTTGGAAGTCCCAGGCTAAGTGCCCCCGAACGTCCCATGCTAAGTCGCACTCGGAAGATTGTAATGGACAACTGTAACGCATGTAGTGGAGGCGTTTAGACCCCGGTCAAGAAGGTCTAGCACTACCGTTATGTTTCGTCAGGAGCAGTTAGAGCGCACTTAGTATAAACGCACCATCTTGTGTTCTCATTATGCATCATCATTCCTGAATCACCGTTATTGACAATTTTACACGAGTCCTTAATACAAGTCTTGTATTCCATGACACCTATTTAATATCTTTACCTCCATTGCTATTATTCTTAACTTATGAGTTCATTAAATCGGAGCCAACATAATCCATCCAGTAAGTAGCCGCGACAAACTACACCATCTTTACATCAGCATCTAGCGCCAAGGTAAGAGAAACACAAACAGTACTATGCACATGGCTCTTTCGTAATTTCTCGAGCAAAGATGAGCGATACTTTTCGGACA
>VALG01002006.1:5346-20439 GCA_009835305.1 Ipomoea purpurea
GCCCTATTAAGGTGCGCTATTGTTATTTATGTTCTGGATTGGGTTGTAATTCTCCTACACAGGACATTATTAGTGGTATGGTCTGCGTCTTATGCGATAATAAGGGAGTGTCCAACATTAGGACTCATTTAATGGTTTTGGTGCTTAATGCTTAATTAATTATATATGTGAATTTATTTCTTTTCTTTAGAAAAATAATAAAAAAGCACTTAATTGGAACTTTATTATTAATAAGTGCAGATTTGTGACCGGACTCGTACACGGGGTGTTAAGACCGAGATAGACAATAATCTTGAACACCCTGGACAATTTTCTCAAACTTTCCAATTCAAGGGTTATTTCATTAAAATTAATCAATCTCTAATATGAAAAGTAATACAATATTCCTAAAAAATCCGCTCTGAGAAAAAATTCAATAGTCGGAGGACTAGTAATATAGACGTATGTATTAAGCCCGGGTGGGCTCTAACAAAGAACCCCAACACCACAGGTCAACAGTTATGTCAATTCCAATATAGAACTTGTAAGCGACGTTATATCCTTTAGTCTCTCTAGCACTTCCCATAATGCGTATATAGTAAGGGTATTTCATACGCTATGATACCGTATCCTCGACGGGTGTAGTTAGTATGGCATACCTTAACCTAGTACCGAAATTTATTGCACTACAGCGTTAATGCAACCACCTTCCATTCCCATACATGCCCATCCTCTACACTTTCTAGATATATCTATACAACACAACCTCTCATATTTACCGAGCCATTAAGGCCTTGCTGGTCACAAACGTGGCCCCCCTCCACGTCCAAATTACCAGGTCTGATACACGTTCTCATCCACAAACCAAAAGATTGTGAGCTGTCTGCCTATAAACTCAAGAGTTGCTAGCGGTCATTACACAACCACATCTTGTCATAATATACTACCGTTCGCCAATAGCGGGTAGAGAGCCGATTACTGATCCTAGGACCATCGTGACACTGGTGTTTGTTAGTTACTCCCTGATCACATAGGTTGGTCCTATTTTCTTACAAGAATATGGAACATTATATGGATTTTTGGGACATTCTCTAGACGCTGGAATGGAGTTTCGAGTTACACATTGGGGCGGACCCTTCCGCAGTGAAACGTAATGAAGAGTGTAAAAAGAGAGGTTACATGTAGTCTATCCAAGGAGGCCAATTCTCAATATATCGCTACTCCACAAACCACAAGGTATACCAATATTTGAGCTTCACATATATAAACTTCCTCGTGGTGCATTCTAGGATTCTACACCTTGTATACTACTGTACCATGAGTGGACTCGATAAGCCTGCTTTTTATGCATTGGACTCGTTAGTGTAAGACTACTTGACTTGTATCGGTACTCTGTATGCTCAAGCGGATCCTCATTTGGGACTAGCCTATACACGTGGAGCTTGGTCTATTTCCGATAATATACAACTCTCATACCCATCCTTTAGCTTGTCTTGTGTGAGATCTAGCAATGTTTTGGATTTGAATTTGAGCTTGGAGTCTGCAGGAGATAATCCCCGAAGGGATTATTCGTATGCGAGCACAGGATATTGTAAACTCTGCTGCTCGGCAATACTTGACAGTGTATCTGAGACTGTTCACTTGCGCCACCTTTTTCCAAAAGACTTACAGCTGCAAAGCGAAACCAGAAAAGAGCCCACCGCAAGAGGCGCGCAACATGTGGCGGGTCATTTGTCTCCGAGTCAAGAAGATGTACACACACAGGCAGCACACGTGGTGGTTACATACCTAAAACCAGTGTGAGGAACATACACACCCACAAGGGGAGAGCTAAAAGCGCGTTTCATATGTATTGGGACCTTAATTGGTACCTCCCGTGATCTCTTCTACATTGCGATTCACGATTATTCTGGTCTTTTGTGGACCACTATTTGATGTGATCTTCTTTCGCCATGTTAATCGTATGTTCAAGATTATTAAACTGGCTTGAACGGCGAACCAAAAAACAACCCCCATATTCAATTAATGATATAGTCTTTCGCTCGTTCTCCGCGAATCGCGCTACACGGAGGTTCTCATTCAACAATTGTATATCGCTCATGCGAACCTATGAATGAGTTCTTGTGCATGCGCCACTAGGCACGCTACCATTTCAGATGGTTTTAGCAAATACTCGCCTTGACCTCAGGAGCATGGCTACATCATATGGTGTGTAAAATGCTAGCGTGTGTGTTGTTTGTACCTTCCGATTGGTTGATGATAACTTGTGTTATTCATCGTTGTTGTTGTTGGACTGTGATCCATTCCTTGATTGAGTATGGTTCATATCTTCGTTGTAGACTCCGACCGATGTCTACCTGTTGTGGTGTGACGTGTTTGTGGCTTCCTAGATTGCATGATTAGTGGAATGGGACACACAGCTCAAACCAAGGTATTGCCAAAGGTGCGGTCTCTTCCCGTCGGTGGTCTCTTAGACCGGACCTGTATGGAGTTTGACGTGGCTAGCTGTAGCTAAGGTTCTATTACCGTTGGAGACTGTGTTTCTTTGGGTGGCATCATGTTTGACGTGCAGGTCGCCTTGCATGATTGGTACCTTAGCACGGTCGGGGTGGTGAGCGAGTGACAATTTCTCTTCGTCTGGTTCCTTCGATTTAGTGGTATTACCTGGTGCGAGCAGCATCACTGCTCCATTTGGTAGAAAAGGCAAAATAAAAAGAAGTGGTCCTGGAGGAGATAGATTGAAGAAAATAAGGTTGGGGTACCATAAAGAGTTGGAAAAGCATAAGGATTTGACTCCGCAATCTTATATCACCCCAGCTCTGGTGATTGCACTATTCCTCCTCCAAACAGGGCTGTTACCCACTGTTTTTCACACACAATATTCTTCTCTTGTGACTATCTGTTTTGCATCTCCATTTATCTTTTCATCATAACAGGCGACACATAGCTTCATTCTATCCTACTCAATCTGATGCTCTGACCCTTCAACCTCTGTTTTGCGATGTTTGTTATCCACATAGTCATTCATCTTCTTTCTTTTGTGCATTTCAGGATTATCTATTGATTTAATGTATGATATAGATTTCATAATCTGATATTATCAATTAGATTGTTGTCGTTTCTTTTGGATCTCTCTCTTTGGTATGTTGTTTTCTCTCTCTTTTTCTTGTTGTATTTCGTGTGGAGATGTTTTTGAACATAACACAATCTTCCATAACTTTGGCCATATCTTGGAACGTAGCAATATAATAAAAAGGAGCAAGTACAATCACGAAATAAATTCATCAATTAATCAAAAACACATAGAGAGGCTAAACCATCATACCATGTATCATAAACACAATACACACATTAACGATGGCAGATCATTGAAATTGCATAAACCAAGACATACCATGCATTCCCCACAGTCAGCTAGCTGCACTTGCAGCATTAATTAGCCCTAGACGGCATTATAAAACGCAGCAGTAACCACTCCACAGGAACAAAGGAAACGGAGTCTTATCACTAACATTCAATCTAGAATCCATATATTATAGAAGAGCGTCATATGCGCGGGGTCTTACCGTGCGGCGGTGCGGTCAAAATTTCAAGAACCACAACCCACAAACACGCGGTAAGCTTAAGCCAGAATATGCACCAATCGTGTAATTAAAACACACCCCATATGATCAAATCGTAATAAGAGTTACAATCCCAGACTACAACCCACCCCACCCAACACAAGTATTGGATATCACCACTACAGACTCTCGAAAAATAACTACCACCTTTCACGGGGCCACGGCACCCACCATTTGCCAAGCAATCTAAAACAGTGTATAGGAGGACTCTCGTTAACAATCCTCCCCGACCTACAGTTTCGTGTTTGTCAACCTCGCAGGGCGCGAGCGCCTCTGTTACTCTATATTTTGTGCCTGGTGTACCGGTTAGCCTAAAACCACTCCTTACACACGTCTTTATGGTGCGCACCACGGTGGCCCATATGCTTGGTGAACTATTGGTGTTATAGCCCCCCCCGCCACCGCGGAAGGAGCCCTGAAAGGGAGATCATCGAGCTGCACCCTTTTAACCTCGCCTCTCCGAATAACCCGTGAGGGGGATGAACCAACCTGATACTTGTCCTAAAAATAATAACTAAACATACCTTTCGGCACATTTTTGATTGCCTCCCAAGTGATCGCCACAAATAAGTCCTATCCAGGTTAAGAATGGCAGGATATATAATGCTTAGCATATGGGCCAGACGCCTAAACAGACATTCTGCCACCTATAATATACCCTATATGTCCACTCTTTTCCCAAAATTTTACACAATCTTCACCTACGTTCGCATTACTCCTATGTGTATTGCTTTCTGCCAGTTTTATCCACTATGTCATCTCCATTACGGGTGGCTGTTACCTACCACACACTTCCCCACACTCAACATCGCGACAAGATCGTAAACTGCGAACCACAAACAGCCAAAAGAGGGGTTACGCGCCCGCGCCTCGTCACAAGACTGTTCTCAATCTTGTCCGTTGCGGCAATAACAGTGCTGATATAATTCTAAAGAGCGCGAGTCGCGCTCGTGTGCTCTAAGTTACTTGCTAGTATTAGTCCGGACGGTCTCCTTCGACAACATTTGTGGCTATGTCGTCCAAACCACAGGCTCTTATAGGCCAGATATCTACCATCAAAGAAATAAAATAGAGTTGATACGAATGTTAGAACACTCTTGGCCATATGGGGTGAGCCCGGGCTTGACAGAGCAGCTATCATCCTCTTTGGTGAACGTGCGACACCAGGCACCCCGTTTCTCTCGAGACCCAGCTGCTTATATTTGATATAACCGAAAACGGACCAAAGATGTCATCCGTGGCGAGGAATCCCGCCTCATTTCTTTCAGTCTTGACACGCCAGTGATTGTTGTTTGGTTTAGTTATCCCTCACGTTTACAACAGGCGATATTGTAACACTCTATTTCTATTTGAAAGGAAGTTGGCTTTGCAGGCAGTGTTTACAATCCTTAATTTCCTGCCTAAGAGGCGGTTCCGGTGCAGTGGCAAGAAGCCAGGCCCTAAAACACGCCGATTGAACGAGGAATCGGAAGAAAACATAGCCTGGTCGACACGGTCCGAGGGAGTATGCTGAAGCGTGCCCACCTGAGACCCTATGTCATATCGGGCAAACGCATTGCGGTTCTCGTACACATAACCAACCTAAATACCCTAGCAGTTCAGATTTGCTAAACAAAGAATTCAATTGCCGTGCCGTTTATCAGTGGTGTTTCCACGTATCGTTATATCTCCGCCAATAACAATTCCTCTTCCGGATTTTGACTACAACCCGATTTGTCGCAGGATCGCTCCCGTCCCTAGGGCCCACCCTTTTTTGGCGTCGATTTTGGCTTCGGTTTCAAGGTCGGCTTGGGTACGGCTAAGTGACGGAATACCATTCCCGGTGAGACGGCCGCTTAACAATCTCCCTCCCGGGTCGAGGCTATATATGTGGGCTACCCTTTCGTGGTTGGGGTTGGTACCCAGTCTTTGACGCCGTCAAAGTTTGGCCTCTTAGATCGCCGACGAGGGTACAGAGTGAATTCTGGTCCCGAGACTCCGTATACATGTAACTCCTTCACCAACGTTCTGAACGCCTTTGGAAAACCCCGCGACGCAAAAGTCTTCGAACCAGGGAGACAATCCTTGCCCTCCATAATCTCTTCAGTTCTGGCGTAACCGGCCAGCATCCTCTTCCAGGTGTGCTCTAGATTCTCGCATCTTCTAACCTAAATGAACCAAAAAATACACACTAGCAACCGGTGTTGGCTGTCTTATATTCTTATAGACCCGCACACTTGCAATAATCTCTTTCTGGCGTCATCAGTATGAAGTCCGAGCTTTAACCAGTTAACCATTGTGTTATAGATTCGGGATCATAGATCCCTTTTCCCAATATCCACCCACAATGTGTCACCCAACCCTGCTTCGCCCCCACCCGTCCTCCTCCTTTACGGATCCAACCTAGAACAACTCGACCCATCCTAATGAAGGCCCCGCATCTCCGACCTCTCTCTATCATTCTTAGACGTCGGCAAAGAGGCGCTGGTGTTATCCCAGACGAACTGCCTTACATTATGGGAGGCGTTCGAGTCTGATTTACGATTAGACCGTGTGTCGCGCCCCTCCGCAGAGACTTTTCGAAGGACAAAATACAACACTCAGGGCATATTACTACTACCTCGTTTGCCTACATAGTCCGCGGTAATGCACTCACACTTTGGCTTTCTTGAGCGGTGCGGCAGCCGAAACAATGCAAGTGACAATACCGCTAGCTAGCCTGTCAAGACTGAAGAATCTCAAAGAAGTTTGCCTTCCCCCCTTCAGAGCAGATCGGTCGTCGCTTGTGCTTTACTCCAACCACATGCTAGCCTGTTAACTTTATCACAGGTCATTTCACCCGAGCGCGCTGCGATTTAGAATAGTAATACACGTGGAATCTCTCCCCTGTATACATGTCTAGTCTTTATAGCGCCCTTATGGTGCGGGGTAACCAACCGCGTTTCCCGTTGTGTAACTTTTAGGGACTCCCTAGTTGATACCATGGTTCTTGCCCATAACAGGTATGCATCCCCATCGTAGTACCAACACTTTAATTTAAGATCGACTAAATCGTGTCTGAAGTAGATAGAATGCTATTTCTACACGTTATGCGTCCCCTTCCGGGGGCATATCTCTAGTTCACCGAAAACAGAATCTTGCGCGTTTCCCCCGCAAATCTGAAGGCGATTCCAGCTCATCCCATGCTCTTAGTCACGATATCGTGGCGGATCCCTCTTCGCTGAGAGCGCCTATATGCTGTTGTTGTTCTGTATCGTATTTTTGTTAAAAATCCGACTCACCAACTCTGTTCGGTGACAGCGCGCATCTGAGTTTTCGTTTGGCGGTGGTTCCGTCCCGGTTACTTCGCTTTTAATATGCTGCTTACCTAGTAACCACCGTTCCGGAAAAATTATCAGCTGCTCGAACACTCCTGGCTACTAAAAATATAACTCGTTTCCGGCCTGAGCGTTTGGGTACCGCGACCCGTTTTCAGTTGTTGTAGGTTCTGGGCCTAGAGATTCGTGAGCGGAGGGTTCAGGGGTCCTTGACTGAGCTTCTTGTTGGCGGCCATTCTGGTGGCTACAGGGCGCAATATTGATCGTAATGGTAAGTAAGGGTTTGCAATCCTTGACCTAATTTCAATGGATGGGGTCCGCATTAAGCTCATACTTGGTAAGACCGGTTGGTGCCAAGCCAGAGACACAGGTGAGTTGCACTCATTAGAAGTGCGCGGCAGAAGGGTTAACACCGGGGAAGCCAAGACATTCAACGGCATATTGATTGCAACAAACACTAGCGCGGACAAACGGCCCTTAGCTGAGCCCTTCCGCACTAACACTGCGAGCAGGCGTAAACCCTCCTAATTAGATCTCATAAATCTGCAACCAAACCATGAGATATAAACTCAACGACGTTTATAAAAAACTCCAGGAGAACGATATCAAGCTCACATACTAAAGTTAAAGTCTTCTGAAACCAGAGTCTATGAGTACAAACTCCCATGGCGCGCGATCTATCACCACTTAGGGTCTGATACCGAAACAGCGTGAAATCGCAAATTACCACCAGATCTCTTGAAAACTTATTAAACAATGTATCGTATATTAGCCATATTTTATGGTGAGGACTTAAGCTCTCATATATTATAGTAGGACTAAATAAATCAACGGATTACTCCACACTACACCAAAACCCTGGAGCACTCACATCTCAAGTACCTAGAGAACTAAACATAACACATTATAGTGTTAATGCGGACCCGGTGCCACTCCCACACAAACCTACCACTGTTACAAAGTGCGCTACGAGACTCACCGAGAGCTACAACATGATCTCCTGCAATAACACTCAAGACACAGAATCCCTTCAACCAATATTCATAATATAACCCTAGTATGCAAATGTGGTATATGCCGAGACAACCCCAAATCAAAAACGATCAAGTTATTAATTTGATAATTATAAGATTTTAAAGTTGATTTCTAATAGAGTGATTTATTGATATTTTTATTTGAATTAGTCAACTATAAATAACATGGACTGGATTTATCTTTTTATATTGTAATCTTTGTCAGTTAAGATATACACAATCTCAAATAAAGTTGTTATACCTGACATGTAAAAATTAGGGCAATGAGTAACTAAGATATAAAATCACTTTTACCGACTCATAGCAAATGAATTCAACACAACAAGATGGCCTTCCTACAGTGCGTCCTGTATTTAGTATAGAAAAATAGTAAAGCCGTCATTAAAATTAATGTTGCTATACCAGACTATGTTTGTCTAATGGTTTATCCGGGTTGGACCTTCCATTTTGCGAAGTGTGATTCGAGCCTCTAGTGAGGCGTTATTGGCTCTTCTGTTGTTTCAGTGAGGTTGAGAAAGTATATGAACAGATACAACAACTGTAATAAAGCCTAGTAACATTTCAAAAAAAAAAAAAAAAAAATCTGCTATAGCAGCAAATACTCTTTGCGCGGGGGATGGTTGGTAAAACATTATATGTGCCCAATTGGTGTTGTGCACTGAATGATTTTTTTTCTTTTTCTTTTTTTGGGGGGTGACAAGGAATTAAACATAAGATAATATTAGACATATTTTTTCAGAAGATCTCATCGGTGTGGTTATAGTATTATTGTAATATGACATTTTTTATTTTTCGTCAACAAACAATGTTTAAATGATATTAAATATAAGGACATTTTGGTCTTTTTTTTTAATAGAAAGTGGATTCTACCCGTTATATTTTAATATTTATTTTACTGAAAATTTGCTTAATTCAAGGGGTCAGAGTGTTGTCTTCTTTAAGTGCAATTCACGTTTCTCGCAGAACAATGGTAGATGATAGTCAATCCGTTTTGGTATAAGAAAATAAATAATAAAAGAGAAGAAGATTGAAATGTCCTTTTAGCAGGGCTAGATTTTTAGGCTGTGCAAGCTGGGCTATCGCACGGGGCCTCCAATTTTAGAGGGGCCTCAAATTTTAAAGGTCCAATATTTAATTTTTTTACCTAGGCTAGTTTAGAAATAAAAATTAAAAGTTTTCAATTAAACTTAAAAGGTTTTATGAAGATACGGTATGATTGTATATTTATTGTATTTTAACTTTGGAGGTCAAAGGTTCGAAAACTGACATGTATTGATTTTAAAAATTATGATTTTGGTAAGGCCACATTTCTTTACCAGAACAGGAACCAAAACTTAAAATACGGCACTGCCTCTTAGATATTAAACATCATTGTAAACAAGTTTGTTGATGAATGATAAAAAATGTTTATGTCATAATAACACTAGAATTAATGAGAAATGTTTTGAAGAAAAAAAAAAGATTAAAAGTGAAATGACACTGACAAAATAGAATTAATTCTTTTAGATATTATTCATCACAAACAATAAATGTCTAATTTTGTTTTTTTTCAGCAATAATTATTAGATCAAAATATCATACACTGCAAAAGATCAATTGCAAATTTGCAATCCACAACAACCGACCAACCAAAGTAGTTGCCAGCCAAAGATATTTAATACAATTATTATTCATAATATATATTGGACCATCATAGGGAGGCTATCAATCATTTTCAATTCATTTACTATAGACAAAAAATACGTTTTTAGTTAGTGATTATTTCATTGGGAAGCAATCAATATAAGGTATGATCGTTTGTAATGTAAATACTTCTACCATTTTCACCGTTAGGCTCAGTTCATGCCTTTTTCTATGTGGAATAATGTTTGGAAGTTGCAGGTTCCCCCCAAGTGGGAAGGGTTCCTTTGGAGGAGCCCATTTAAATATATTGCCCTCCCTTGATAATTTGATAATTAGGAGGGTTGATCTTATTAATGTTTGTCCGGCTTGTGGCTTAGATGATGAGGAGTGTGTTATGCATATATTTTGTTCGTGCCATATGCTATGTTTGGCATCTTTCTCAAATTCAAATCCCCCCTTTTGTCAACAGGAGTTTTCTGTAGTGGACCGAGGAGTGGCTTGGCGGCAACGGATCATACTCGGTGAAGTGCAGGGTCAAATCTGTAGCTTACGTCATCAAATTTGGGCCGCAAGGATTCGGCAGTGTGGGAGGCTGCTTGCGGATGCCAAGCTGCGCTTCTAAGACGACCATTTGGCGCATTGGACTTCGTGGTTGGGATAGTCAGGGCGGCAGGTTGGTGAATGCAGCAACCGAACCGTGCCGAGTTTAACACAACCGCGAATGCACCGCCTCGTACCATTTTATACTTGATGCCGGTTTTCACGGCCCGGCAACAGTACCCCGGTTTTTGGTTTTGTGGTTTTGGATGGCGACTTCTCCTTTGTGGCAGCGGCTAATGAGCTTTTGGTGTGTTCCGTATGATCCCCTCTTGGCGGATCTGATGGCGATGTGGTGAAGCCCTCTCTTGGTTGAAGGATAACGGGTACTCAGGTGGTGGCAGAATCTATACGGATTCACCAGTTTTGGGTTTCTAGTCTTAATTATGTTAGTTCTTTTCGTAACTATTTTGTTTCTTTTTTATCGTATCTTGTAATCGTTTAATTAACGTTTTGCCCGGAATCATGTTTACTTTATTCATTAGGGAGGCCAATCATGTGGCGCACTCCCTTATCTAAGCAGTAACTGCTATAGAGGACGACCTTCTGAGGGATATACTCCTTCTTTTATTGAGCCCATAGTGGTTATTCTGTATTTCTTTTGAGTGGCGTGGAAAAATGAAGAGAGGTAAATCGTAATATGAATTTATATCTAATTTTATCATTCAATATTTCATTCTTCCAAAAGGACAGGCATGTAACTACTATAAGTAGGGAACTTGGAGGATATACCTCTGATAATGTAATCCACGGTACTTACTAGAAATTGAATTATGTAATACCACGTACTACTATCAATAAATAAACCAGATCAAATAAGCAAGTAAACTTTTATTGAGCCGGTAAAAAGTCCTAAGTACAATCTACTTGGTTGCAACGAGTACCGGACTGGATGCGGTCGGGAAGTCTCTGAATACAACCTATTGATCGTCCAAAAGTCCTTTACACTGTGGTGCGGAGGGTATTTATAGCCGCGGAGCCTGAGGACCAAGAATCCGGCTGGTCGGCATGCTTCCCACGTAGCCACCACGTGTCAACCGTTCGGGTGGTCTGTCAACGGCCTAGCGCTGCCACGTGTTTTTAGTCAGCTCTTGCGTCAAAGGCTACCGCTCGGTGGTCGACAATCTTGATCGGGCTTCTCCAGTCATGTCCCGACCGGGTTCTTTTAGCTTAATCCCGACCTGTAACCTGCAAAACAAGTAAGAAATGGGGCTCGAGCATGTCGGTCGGGTATTCCCTACCAAAAGCCCCCCCAGCCCGGGCCTTTTGACCGCTCGGGGAAAAATTGGGCGGGGTGGAGAAGTTCAAACGTCTGCGGATAACCCGACCAGACAGGTGTCATTTCCCCTTCGCCACGCGTTGAGCTCTGCACGCTAAGGAAGTGCAAATCGTCGCCTCGAGTTCAGGAACGGTCATGTCAGGCGTGTGATGATTGATTCCCGCCCAAATCTCCTCTATAAATAGCCTTTGAGAACCTCATTTGAACTTCTACCAATCTACTGAAGCGATCGGAACTCTCAGAGGACCCCGAGCACTTTCCACAGCAGATCAATCGAGCAAGAAGTTCTCAGCTTTTCAGCAACTAAGTTAACTCATCCGGTAAAGTTTTTTTAGTTCCCTCTTTTAGTGTTTTTCTTTTATGCTTTAGTATTAGGTAGACGAGAACTAGGTAGTTTCGACCTGACAACCCGAGCCCTAAACTAACCCCGACCACCCTTAGGTTAGTCCAGATGTCGAGCTCCGACAGCCAGAACGCCTCGATTGGCGACTATGATCAAGACGTCGGAGAATTACAGCGAAGAGAGATAGACATCATGGTCTTATCTCTCCTGAGGTTCGAGCAACGACCTGGAAAGCCCCCGATCGGGGCGATACATCCCAGGAACCACTTAAGGACGTATGTCTCCACCGGATTAGCTCAAGTTGGTCCGATTAGCTCAGCAGTGAGGAGACCTCCGACGACGCGGGCGATGGTCTCCCGACCAAGTGAGGAATATCACCGACTGTGATAAGAGTCACCCAGGTGCTCCGCCGACCGGTGAAGAGCGGTCGAAAATATTGACGACGGACCGATCCGGCGGTCCGGGTAGATGAGACGCCTTTCAGTTCTAATAGCTGATAGCGTCGCGGAGGAGATGAGCAAGCTCACCAAAGGGGAGGTTGCCCGCATTGCTGAAAGGCTAAACGGCCGGGTGGAAGTTCGATACGAGCAGCGGCTCGGAAATGTCATCGACGCTCAGGGCAAGTGGATCGGGATGTCAATGATTCCTGATGGCCTGATCAGTTCCCCTTCCCGGGATACTGTCTGCTATTCTGGGCTACTACGGGGTGATGCCAGCTTCAATCTGCCCGAACCGTCGCCCGCACCGTTGCTTCACCCCAAATCTCGCGCTCCGGCACCATAGTGGCGTGTCGATGGAGCTAATTTTATCTACCGTGAAAAAGTCTCTCGGGAAATTATGGAGGTGATTCTTAATGATACAATCCTGAAGAAGGACGTTGCGTCGATTCTGGGCCCGGGAAAAAGCGAAAATGCATTTGTTCGTCGGTCAAAAGACCCAGATTCGCCGGTCGATAGGGTGTGAGCACCATTTCAGGAAAGCAAGTGTGTCCGGACGAGACGCCACTCCTCCGGGAAGCTGCGACGAGAACCTCGAGCGAGGTTCACGAGTATAGGATCTTTAAGACGGCGGAAGCCTAGAAGTGCCCGGTTACCCGAGCCGTATACGCTGAGGGAGAAGTACAAGCCGGTCCCAATGGTGTGGTCCCGAGCCTCTGCTCGAGGAAAACGGAAGGCAACAGGTCTACCCTACTAACCTTCTAAACTTCCCGATCACTGGGCTCATTCTCGATCTAACAAGTTTTCTTTTTTTGAAAATGCGCCTAAGCGTGTTATCCGCCCGAGCTCCCCTCCCCGAGCTAAGATAGCGCTCGGGAAAGAAGAAGACGACTGGAGGCCCATCCGGAGGCTTCGATCCCCGAGGGTCGACCAGTCAACCCGGTCACTGTGGTGACCGACGAAGGGGGCGTGGTAGACGTCTCAGAAACCTTGGTCACCCGAGTGACCAACAAATCCAAACGGGCTCGAGCTCGAGCCAATCCGACCGAGACGTCGACCAAGGGGTGGCCGGGAGTAAACGGCCCGGTCGGAGAAAAGCCGACCCCAACGATCGGCTCGGGGATGGCTGATGTTCCATCCTCTCCAAGATCGGCAATCTGACGCCAGCCGGTCCCGAGCTGACAATCTGAGCTCGACCCAGCTGGCTGGCGAGCGAATGGCAGCGGTCTCACCGAGGTACGACCACTCTTTTCCCTTTAGTCTTCATTTCTTAAGTATTAGCAACCGTGCTAAAACTCTTCTGTCTTATGCAGCTCTCAAGGATCGGGCGCTTCTTCACGGCAAAGCGCTAATGGCCACCGAGGTCGATCGGTACAAGAAATGGCCGATCGCCGGCTCAAGGGATAACCGGATATGGGCCTTAGATCTGAAGAAGGCCAAGGAGACGATCGCGAAAGGGGAGACTGAGGGCGGCGGCGATGATGAAGAAGATCACCGAGCTGAGGGATCGGTTGAAGTGTCTGAAGCCCGGTCGACCAACCCGGATGAGGCGGTCAGTACTTCTTCAGAGAAGTACCCCCCGGCATGGAGTTCATGCAAAAGATGCGGTCCAATGTGATCGCGGATGAAATTGTATGGACCTTCGGCAACTGGGCGTATAGCTCGGGGGAGAAGGATATGCGCGACCGCACCGAGAAGAATATGCGGGAAGCGCTCGGAAGGTGAAGATCTCGAGCTGGTCCTGACCACGCTCCCAAGAGCTCGTCCCGACCCAGGGCCAGATCCCTTCGACCCCGAGCTGGAAGTCGCTGAGCCCAGCAAGGCTGCTGCCCAAGCTGAGCCGGCCGGGAAAGGGCCGCTACCCGAGCAATGCCGAAGCTTTCCCCGAAATGAAGTCTATCCCTTCTCCTTCTTTTGTAATATCACCATTCGGGAGCCCGGTCCCGAATTTGTACGGGCAAACTCTTCCTTTTCAATGAAATTCCTTTCAGTCTCTTCTCGTTCGTTATTTTTATGCTTTAAGTTATTTAAAATTTATACACGACCATACGGCCCAATGGCCTAGCCGTAACTTCTCGACTGGTCGTATTAGTTTGGGATTATCCCGACCAATCGGCCTTGATTAAAAAATTTAAAATTTTGCACATGGCCCTTCACTCGGGGTATTTCCCGATTACTTAGGCCTTCAATGCTTTGCAAATGGCCCTTTCCCTCGGGTTTCCCGATTACTTAGGCCTTCAATGCTTCCTTAGCCCCAGCCCCCACACTTTTGTACGCTCGAGGTACGAGTGGGTGCGAAAGTGGACAGGAAGTTGGACGGAACGGAAAAATATGCTGTGAGCTCTGGCTTTCCCGATCGGTGGCGTGACCGGATGTCCGCGAAGAGAGGCGCAATCGGTCAGTCGGTAGAGTCGCCCGACCGATGATGATCGACTTATTAAGTCAAATTTTGAGAGGTTATTAGAACCTGTATGTTTGCCCTATCAGTGAAACTGAAGTGCCAGGTGGAGCGTAAGCCCCGGTTGTTGTTGTGAAGTCTCGATTCGGGGTAATACGTGCGAGCTGACGAGTGAGTGACAATCATAATGAAAAATAAAACGATCAGGCGCGTGTGAAACGGTCAGCAATCACTGATATGTATTATTACATTTTAGAACTGTCCCGTACGCAGACGGTTGAAAATATTTACAATACTTGCGCAAGATAACTGAACGGATGTGCTGGACACGCAGGTCGAGCCCCAACTTCGTAAAAGAATACATAAAATCAATGCCTAAACGCTAGAGGTGCTCGGAATTCCAAAGTACCTTCGATCTCTCCGACCGGGTAGTGCGTCTCCAAATCGGTACGTTCCTGCGCCCGACGACTGTGCGACCAACATA
>VALG01002009.1:0-11725 GCA_009835305.1 Ipomoea purpurea
CAAAAGTTAATTTATTGTGTGAGAAAAATTAACTACTATATCAAATGTATAGTTACTCCAAACCACCATTATTATGATATTTGTTCCAGGGCTATCAGCCTAACAGTAGTTTACCAAACATTTTCTCAAATCACTGGGATTTATCAACACTTATCATCTAATTGTTGGTGGAATGTTTAAACCAAAGGCAACCTGTGATTAATAACTCCCTTTTTGTGGAATATAATTAGAGATTCACTACACTGCCGTCTTAAGATCTCAATTACTGCAAATTCCTATAGAGCTTCTAATTATATGCCTATATTGAAGCAAGCATAGGTACAATAAAAATAAAGACCGAGTGCTTCGACATATACTTCTCATGTTATGTTTAGATTGTTGCTAGTCGATACTATTTTTGTCATTTATAATCCAAGAAATATAAATTAGGTATAATATTATGCATTATTCAAATAACGCTAATATAATGTAAAATAAAACCCAAATTATATTTCACAGAAACACGAATTGTTATGGTTAAGATATCTTGAAAGTTAATGGTATATCTCATAATTAACTATCAAATGAAGAATATAATCGGTGTGGTATCATTATTTCATCTCCGTATAGTACCTTTATATCTTTTACTGGAAATCAAAATACAAGCTGGGAAAAAAACATATTAAATGGTTAGTGTTTTTTTTGTTTACTTTATGCAATAATAACATGTAAATGTTACTGCAAATTGAAATTATATGAATACGTTATATTTAATACTTAAATCAAAGGTGCAGCAAATAATGGTTTGTCTCTGTTGTATAAATAACATACTTCTTACGGCCAATATATTACTTATACCATAAAATAAGATTTTAAACAATTCTCACATATATCTTAAATGATATCAATACAATGATTTAGAAAACAGCAACTTTGAAAATTGATTGGTTTGGTAATAAAGCCCTTTGTTCCACTTTGAAAAAAATATAATATATTTCAGAAAATTAAATATTGAGAGCGTATATTAGTTTTTGAAACTAGAATAATAATAGCGCAAATGCTATCCCATTTTCTTGCATGTTCGTTGATTTCATTAGGTGTATATGGATTCCATCATCAATAATGTTCAAGTTCACTTAGGTTACAATCCGGTGTGTTTGGATCTGTGAACCTGCAAACGCGTAACTCCTATAAATATAATAGATTGGAGCTGCTCTATTATATATCTTCTTTCATCCCTCTAATCTCTCCATCATCTCCAGGATACTATATAATAATATTCATTATATTAACATTCCTAGCCTCAAAAAAATCACAAACAGGTTGAAGATTTTCAATCTTTATTAATCTGATTGGTTAAATTATTGAAAATTAGTATTCATATTGAGATAATCATTAAAGGGAGGGCTTTTAACTAGTTTGGTGGGAGACATGTGGCGGAGGCTCTGAGAGATAGTGATCTTGTTAATTTTAGTCATCTCTGCCTCCGTGCGGACACAGAGATTACGCTTTTTTGTAACCAATCAAACAATATCCATAGAGCCGACAACTCTCAAATTTTATGAGGGGTTTGCCTCTTTAAAAAACAGCATACTTTTAATACATATATTAACGTGTTGTGAACCCTATGAACAGTTAATCATTAGCCTCGCTTTAGCACAGTTTTGAGTAGTAGTCAGGAAAGGAATTTGTATGATGGTGATTTACCATACTAATCTTTGCAGTATTAAGAAATCTTATACAGACAACATAAATCAAGTGAGTATTAAAATAGGCAAATTATGCCGGTGGACCAACNGTGTCCACCTTGCAAGGTGGACACGGTTTCAAAACTGTTCATAATTATGAATATATATATATATATATATAGTTCAAAAATTACGAATATATAATTCTATAATTATGAATATAGAGTTATGAACATATAGTTCTGTAATTATGAATATAGAGATTCAAAAATTGTGAATATGAAATTTTAAATAATTATGAATATATAGCTTTAATTTGTAATTATGAACATATAATTCAGTAATTATGAATATAAAACCGTCCACCTTGCAAGGTGAACATAGTTCCACAACATGGCAATTGGGTCATTGAACTTAAAAATATGTCATCCACTCATCAAAGTATATTTGCATTTGAAGCTTTTTTTGGATTTTTTAAAAATGCAATTTGACTTAATATGGCATAGGAATATATATATGGTTGACAAAGAGAGTACCTAAAAGTGTTTGAAGGAGCATGTGGGTAGCGCGTGTCTTCAACTCATCTTGTAGGGTTACCATGGTGAGTTGCAGGTAAGAGTAAGTAGTTGTGGACAACAGTTTCCATTCCAGACCTTGTAGAAGCTTCATCTCCATCTGAACGATCATGTTATATCCAAATGGGGGATGCCCTACACCCTCCATCTATCATATTTCAATTTTTATTCAATTCCAATAATTATCATTATATTGCACTTTCATAGAAACAAATTAAAAATGCATGTAAACCCCGGCCCTGCCCCTATCAATTTTTTCTAGTGCAATCTATGATTCACTACTGAAAATTATGAAATTTTCGACCACCTGAAAGTAATCTTAAATCAAGTCGAGATTGCAAAAAGTGATTGAAAATAACAACAAAACACATTTTCAAGCCCTTATTATTATTTCGACTTGATTTTAAGATCACTGTAGTCTGAAATTCCTTAATTTCCAGTAGTGATTTATATAGAAGAAGCTGAATTATATTTACCCAAAACACATTTTCAAGCCCTTATTATTATGACCTAAAAAATGCATGCAAAGGTGAAATGAATTGAATGACCTGTAATGCAGGCAGAGAAGGAGGGTTTGTTTCATTGAACTTTGAAGCCACGTACAAGCATGCAAGTGAGAGCAAGTCAAACGTACAACAACTCCATCCCTGTATATATATACATACATACCACCCAATTTGTAAAGTTATTAAAAAAATTACAATTAAAAACATTTATCTAGAAAAAAAGAAAAAGGAAAGAAGCTAGACATAATACCGCATACTTGGCATTTGTCCAATGAGATGAAGCGATCAAGGTAATTCGCAGCATAAAATACACTTTCCATGGATACATTCAACCTCTTTTGAGCCTAAAAAAATTAAAATTTAAAATTGAACCCATCAAAATGACATGAAAAGTCAAAAGGCGGGTCCGGTCAACGTTACCTGAATGATCCACCTAATAGCTTTATACCTAGGCATGGTAAATCAAGTGTTGGATTGAAGGTGGTTCACATAACCGGTTTGGGCATGTAACGCATCTCCTTCCTCCACCAAGGAACCCAACGGCCTCTTCAAAGTCATTTCCTGCGGCGGCCGCCGTAGAGCAGACGAAACTAGGCCGTTGCTACGCCGCTGCTGGCGGCGGCGAGGCGGCAGCGCTCAGGAACAGAAATCCAAAACTTCGTCGCACAGCAAACTGTCGTCCATCCCGGGCCGGCCTTAGAACTTGCATGCATGCATGCATGGGGAAGTGGAGTACTGGAGTTGGGAAAACAGTAAAATATATATTCATTGCGGTAAAGTACATTGTACAACAGAGAAGACACGACCCTTTGTGAAGAGGTAAGTATATGCCTTAAAATTATCAGTTTATTAATTAATAATAATTTAAGCGAGCGTGTTCTTTAGTCCGTTTAGTTAAGAGCTTTCATTTTTATTAATCAACGCAATCTCCATTTGTACCGAGTAAGCCTAATTAAGTGTTAAAAAATAAAAAATAGAAGGAAAAAGGGTTAAAACACACTTGAATTTTACATGAAATGCAAAATTATATCTGGGAACTTTTTGGATGTGCAATTAAACAGCGCTAACATATCATTTTAGTGCATCAAAACCTAATTAATGGCCTAGTGTTTGCGACAATTACAGTCAATGACAATTAGCGGTGGTCAACAATGACAGGTTACCTATAAATTCAACTTATTTGACTAATTTTAAATAAATTGAAGTAGTTATCATGTGGAAAGTTCCAGAATGTATTTTACTCTTTTCCAAATTAGAAATAAATTAAAACTATCCGTATCAGTCTAAAGAAGAAAAAATTGAGCCTCCATAACAAACATTACTATGAGGTACGCACAATATCTATTTATATAAGTCCGCAGATTCCAGATGGTTTACACATTAAAAACACAATAATTGTTATTATGTGAAAAAAGAATCGGTAATACAAAGACAGATTGATTCAGAAATAGAGAATGAGTTTAAACTAGCCATAATTGCCCTGAACAATATAGCACTATTACTGTTTCATAATTAAGTGCAAGAATATACTTAGTGACTAGGGATAGTCTCATATAGTCCATCGGTATCACAATCAAATACTCTTCCTGTGGATGAATGAAACGACGCATCAGATCAGTTCCTGGTGGTATTTCATCTTGCCTCCCGGGCGCTTAAGACCAAAAGCTCAATTCATAAAAGCATATATACCCGAAGAACCGGGAATAGATATGTATCTGTTGATCTAAAATGACCTGTGCTAGTATTCTTTGGTGCCCAATCTTTTGACTAACTGTAGTGGTGATGGATTCATTGCAACTCATATGATGAGAACGACTGAACCCTGATCTTCCGTCGTTTGTGGATTTTAGTTCCAACTTCTGAAAAGGGCTGCAAGGAGAGATTTAATTATACTGTTGTGAGAACATGATATAATCTGTGATTTCAAAGCATAGAAAGTCCATAGTCCGGGACAACCCCAGCCAAGTTGGTCAAACTGTTAACTTGGTAACTACAAGGTTACAAGTTCGACTCCCAACGGGAGTGGTCTATTGGTCTTCTTGGTTTGAGCCGGTCAACTATGAGCACCTAGACTGGTTTGCTTTCTTGTGGTCTTTTGCCGACTAGTGTCACGAGGCGAGATTACCCAGTGCACACCTCGGGTAGTAGTTACAGGTTTCCCCTCGTCACCCAAAAAAAGAGAGTCCATATTCCATATGCTCTATGCCTCTGTCCATGGACAATTTATAATTAAGGCCCTGTTTGGTAAATGGCTGTTAGCTGATAGTTGTTAGTTGTTAGCTGATTGTGTTAATTAGAGGGTATAAATAGTTGATAACATTAGCTGATTGTAGAAAAGTGTTTGGTAAATTAGCTGTTAGCTGATAGCTGTTTTGGTATAATTTCTTTTTTTCAAAAAGCTAATTGAAAAAGTTGCTTGGGTAGCTTTTTTGAATTTTAGCCTTTTGGAGTTGCAAAAAGCTAATTAACCAAACATTTATATTAATATTTTAACTAAATCAAACAATTAATAATGATCAAATAAGCTAAAATTGGCCTATAGGCCAATTTTTTACCAAACAGGGCCTAAGTGTTCAAACCATGAATGAGAATTGGCAGATTTGTGAGAACATGGATACCTGCTATTGGATCATAATAGAAGCCATTAATGGAGCCATCATTACAGGAGAAGCAAACATAGTAAAAACCAGCTATTGTCAACCCGCAGTCGGTTCCAACATTCACAAGTATTGTTCTTTCCATCTCTGCACGCAAATCAGAAACTTTATAACAGATCATGGGGTATAGAGTGAAGCTCTTGCACTAACAAACAAAAGCCAAGTAAAGCAGATTACCATGAATATGTGTGGGTAACTACTCAGGTCCAGCGATTTACCACCGTCAATTTCCACCAGGCTCTGAATAGAGGAAACAGATTAATTTTTTTTTTTTTTTTTTTTTTTAAATCCTCCTTAATTCCCTATCCACAAGAGCTTAGAATGCTTACCAGAAGGGGTGAAAAGATGGAAACTTGGTCCAGTGCTTTATATCATCTTCTGTTCTGTTCATAATAGACAACCATCAAAAGTATGAATGCTTTCCATTTTGAATCAATAAATTACTCAAGCCACCAGTAACCAACTATAGATACTTGCAAAAAAAAAAAAAAAAAAAAAAAAGGATAAGAGCATACGTTGCCCCCCATTTGTCAGTGAAGAAAGTATAATTCTTAGTATCAACAATTTCCCCTTCCCAGAAGGTTACCACCTGAGTGAAATGAGAAAGTAAGTTATGTTAGACTAGATATGGAGATTTTGGTCCTAGAAATTCATTTAAATAAATACTACCTTACAAGAGATAAATTTTGCTTTTATGCAGTCATAGTCATAGACAAGAGATATAAAGTCATCCATATATATATATATATATATATATATATATATATATTATAGTTACAGTAACATCCTATGAAGATAAGTACAAAAGATGCATCCAATCAATCAACTTGCAGCTAAAGACTATTTCTGAATGCAAACTGCTAACGACTATTCTATGGGTGTGTTTGGTTGGCAGGTTTAGCACTCAGGTATGGGTATGAAAGTGATTGTTATTGTTTGGTTGACTGGTTTTTAAAACACTACTATGGGTTTGGAATACCCCATTAATGAAAAAACCCATTCCCTTATTTTATAAGGGTTTCATCCCATTATTCATCCTTAGCCTAATCATTCTCATTCCACCTTACCACCAAACATGCAAAATACTTTCACCAAAACCCATTACCAATTACGAAGTATTTGATACCGATTCCCATGTGTGAACCAAACACACCCTATGTTAAATATTCAGTTATTCATTGAACAGTCATGTATCAATTAATTCTATGTAATTTTGTACAACTTCCCAGAAGAAATTAGAAGGCCTTCCATGAAGCATTCTTAGTTTGAGACAATAGAGAAAAATTTAAAAATAATTCAAAAATCAGAAAAACACTAGTATTTCTGAGCTAAGGTGTTGACTCTAAGTGGTAGATTATACTACTGAAAAACTATATGTCTTTGTTATATACAGTGAGAAGAAGAAGCATCTGATTGTTGTCGGGTGAACATATTCATCTACACATTATAATACAGAAAAGAAAAGAAGAAGTCCATTCTTCAGATTTAAAGCAAAGAGATACGGTTAATCCTAGTGAAACTGCTCACCGGTGTGTCTGCCATAGGAACATTCAGGGCCTCCATGGTGCCACATAGATATCCATGGTCAAGGTCACAACCTTGAATTCGAACATTCACTCTCCATGCTTCATCCTTTTGGAGACTTGAGACATTCTGCGTCCCAGAGAATGCCTGTAAGCAGAAATGCTGTGAGGAAAAAGAAAAGGCAAAAGAGAAAAACGAAAAACAACAGCAACCTGATGACGCCATCTAACCATGCAATTACACATCGAATTACGGAGTTGAATGAGGAGAAAAAAAAAAAATCATTTAGCTCTAAAGTTGAAAGTGCTTGTTAGTTGCCATCCCTGAGACACAGAAGGAATTATTGGCAGCACTTATCAATCTCTTAGCGTCTGAGACACACTTGGATGTGCACATACAAAGAGGGATATAAGTGAACCTATTTAACGTTTTCATTCAATAGGTGAGTGATGAGTAAGAGCAAGATTTTGATAAAGGAGGCCAGTTTTCCCACAGAAACAAGGCTCACAATCCTCACATCACTCCCCACCCTTCAGCCCCAAATCATTTACAAAAATGAAAACATCAAGGGCCAACTTCACTTAATCACTTTATTCACTTCCTATTGGGCAACATCCAAAGCACAGTGATCATCGTGTTTATACCATATGAGGTGCAACCGTACAAGAGGAAACACCACTTCATAGTAGCAGTGGTGAAGCTAATTTTAAGATGTATCATCAGATGACATAGAAAACAAAAGAGATGCATTTATTATGAGTGTCATTCAAACACAAACACAAACACTTGTAGCAATTGCAAGTGATACAAGCAAGCAAGCAGATGAGGAAAGAATGGAGGAGCTCACCTGTCCAACACTTAGAAGAGTGCAAGGTTGAGGCAAAGTGTTACCTTGAGTCCCACCTTTACAGTTGAAACAAAAAAACATGAGTACTAAAACCACAGGTTCACAAATTTAACCGCAAGCAAAATAAATAAATAAATACAGATCATAATGAAATCACAGACCAGTTCGCATACTAAAAGAAATTAAAATCATGCTATAAAACTGAAAATTAGCTTTATTGATGCATTCATTAAAAACTGATTTAAAAAACACAAGAACCCAGCAGATATGCAAAATAAAATAAAAATAAAAATTCAACCCAGCCCAGCAGCAAGAAAACCTAAAAATTGGATACCTGAATATGGGGAAGGTGTTGATGAAGAAGATGAAGTCTCCACGACTCTCACTGGCATTTTCAGCTCGCGATATCTAATTCCCGGAAACCCCGAATCGAAGGGGAAAGGGAGGGATGGTGGTCGGTTTAGGCGTTTAGCGGTCTAACACGAACCGGTCATTTTTAACATCTTTCCCAGTTTTGAGTTTGGTGAAACAAATTTACAAAGTAAATTAGAGGGCTCCCGCGTCGGTGGAATTAGAGGTTTTTGGATTTAGGGATTGAATCATAAACTAATTTAAAGTAAATAATACAAAAGAATAAAAAAAAAAAAAAAATACTCCGTATTATTGTTATTAAATAAATGAGATATACATTTATATACAAGTAAACACAGACTTATATTAATTAGGAAAAATGGTCAAATTGACCACTTAAATCATTCAAATAGTGCAATTAGACCCCTTAGTAAATAAATATTCATTCAGATCTCTTAAACTTATAAAATTGTTCAATTAAGTCTAAATCAACCTGAATAGTATGTTAATTCTTCCAAACTTGACACGTGTCACTTTAAAAATATTTTTTATTTTTATTCTTTAAAAAATGTTTTATTTAATTATTAAATTATGTATATAAAAAAAAAAAAAAAAAAAAAAAGTGTTTCAGTCATCCAGTGACTGCCCGACTGTCAAACATAAAGTCCAGATTTGGATCTCTAACGGCCTGGAATGAGGGCGATGGTCATAGCCGCCGCTCTCTTAGACGGCCATGGCTATCTTGGCACGGCCCTAGACAGCCATGGCTGCCCATGACTGTTTGGGATGGAGGGCGGCGGCCACGGCCACCACCCTCGTTCCTGATCATGTTTGACAGTCATGGCTGTCCTCATCGGACAGTCGGTGGCTGAAACACTTTTTTTTTTAATAATTAAATAAAAAATATATTAAAAGTGAGATGTGTCAATTTTGGGAAGAATTAACATGCTATATAGGTTGATTTGGACTCAATTGAACAATTTTACATGTTTAGGAGATTTGAATGGAGTTTTTTTTACTTAAAGAGACTTAATTGCAATATCCGAATGACTTAAGGGACCAATTTAATCATTTTTCCTATTAATTAGTATACTTTACAAACATACACTAACTCTTCATGTTTCCGGCCTACTCCTATACAAACATTATTATTATTGTTAATACGAAAATATATTAAAGTAGTACAATTATGATTATAATTATATTAATTTAATATATTTTAGTACTTGGTTATTTTATTGGCATATGTTGATTCAATTATTATCATGTTGAAAATAATATATGGAAAAGACTAAGGAGCTATGTATATCTGTATGAAGAAAATGAGTGGTGGAGAAAATTTCTCAGAGGAGAGAAAGACTCTTACCCCAATATAAAGAAGTAATATTTCATGCTTTATTAATGAAGTAATTGGCCACCAATTATACAAGAATATAACAACAGAATACCAAAATAGAGGAGAAATAACAATCCTACTCTAAAGAATGATAAAAAACAGAATATGCTCAGGCTTCCTAGTTCCTAACATTGTGGTCCTTTGTTGGTTAGCCCAAGCACAGGAACTGGATTTTATGCATGATCATCTACCACCAGAGAGAATGGAATTTGAAATATAAGAATGGTTTGAATATGAACATGAGCAGACGCGATCATCAAAGCCTTCACCATCACCAACTGCCCAGAAATTTGCAAGTGATGATAAGTCCGGCGGAGAGACAGTGCCCTCTAAGTAGAGGGCAACTTGCCGGATGCTAGGCCTACATCTAGGATCTGCAGCACAACACAATAACCCAAGCTTTAGAACCATGCCCACTTCCTCCGTCGCATAATCATTGCCCAGTTTTGGATCAACTGGCCGGAGAATTTCGCCGTTTCTCCAGCATAATGCTACCCAGTCTACCAGTAGTGAAAGCTCTTCTTCTTCTTCTTCTTTTTCTGCTTTTGGATCTATTATTGGCCTTCTGCCACACACAACTTCCAGCAAAAATGCTCCAAAAGAATACACATCGCTACTGGTTGTTGCCCGGGCTGTTCTTAAGTTTTCTGGTGCAATGTAGCCTCTGGTTCCCACTACATGGGTTGTGTGAGGATCTGTTCCATGATCATACAACCTCGCCAGCCGAAATCCCCTATTTTCCATTGTATTCATTGTCTAACAGCACGTTGCTTGACTTTATATCTCTGTGAACCACCACTTGCTCCCATTCTTCGTGTAGATATAGTAGTCCTGACGCTACACCCTTGATGACATGAAACCTGTGTCTCCAACTCATGGTGGAGTCTGGTTGGTCGAAAAGATACTTATCCAGGCTTCCGTTCTCCATGTACTCGTAGACTAAAAGCAACTCTGTTTTCCGCCTGCAATAACCCAGAAGGGGAACTAAGTTCCTGTGGCGTAGACGCCCCATGCTCACAATTTCTGCAATGAAAAGTCTTGATTCCTAGTCTTGATACGCCATCAGATACTACTCTCTTCACTGCAATCTCCATTCTTGATCCGTGCTGCAGCGTGCCTCTGTAAACTCTTCCGAATCCTCCACTTCCCAGTACCTCACTTTCTCTGAATCCTTTGGTGGCAATGTACAGTTCTTTGTACTTGAACCTCTGGGGTCCATATTCCTGCTCCCAGTCTTCAAGCACTTCTTCTGCAAACTTCCTCTTCCTTATTTGATATACAACTACAACTACTATGAGTGCTAGGGAAAGTGTTGTTGCTACTGAAACAGGCATGCCGATTGATAAGAGCTTAGATACCTTGTTGTGTTCACTACTACTACTGCTGGGTAGACTCGGAAGCTGAGAGATATTAAGCCGTGGAGCCTTGCCGTTTATGTTGAAGCTCCAACCAAGAACATAATGAGAAGCTGGTATTGACCCAGTGGATGATGAAAAGCCAATATACATGGCCTGGTTTAGGATGGGTGAAAGATCATATTCTAAACTCAGGAGAGGGATCTTTGGCGGCTTATCTTCTGCATCATCATCATCAACTGGTGCTAAAGTGACATTCATAATCTTAGCCAGGCCATCATATTCCACCCAAACTTGCATCGGATGCCCACTAACAAGACTTAAATTTTGAAACGACGAAGCGTTAGCGTAATAGCCTGCCGGTTTGGCGACTTCAGACTCCATCCGGTTGATGTCAATGCCGACATGATTGCCATTGATATCTTCAAACTTCCGGCTGTCAATGGTGTCAAGTTCGACTGCAACAACGTGGTTTGTGAAGTTCCCGTTGTTGGTGTCGTTGAGAATACCCAGGTATAGCCCAGAACTCCCTCCTGGAAGGCCTCTGGTTGGCGCTATGACGAAAGCCAGCCCGTGACCTCCACCCAAAGCACCATATTCAGGAACGATGGCGACCACGAATGAGGTGGAGAAGGAGAGAGCTGAGCCGCCATTTGTTGAGTTATTGTTCTTCAACTTAAAAGGCTTGGGATGGAAGGCTTGGCCCTTTCGGTTTCTAGTGCCATTTGTTAGTTTCAGTAAGCCGTTTGGATTCAGCTCTGCTATGCCACTAAGGCTCAGATTTGCAGATCCCAAACCACTGAAAGAGAAAGCGGCGGTTGCTGCAAACCCCCTTAGTGTATAAAAG
>VALG01002014.1:0-34208 GCA_009835305.1 Ipomoea purpurea
GCACGAGTGCGTGGACTTTGTATCCTCCAGTGTCACACTTTGTCATTACCATACGTGCTTTACAGCCTATCCTGTTGGACACTCTCCTTCTTCTCTTTCGTTCTTTCTTGAGTTGTTTTGGTGTCTTTCCTTTCGGCCTTGACCCCTCTCTTGAGCACAACATGTACTTAATTGATACTTCCCCCATTCGATTTCTACGCTTTGAGCCGTGCCTAACGTCAAATCCCGCCTCCTTAGCGTATGCTATGTAGGAATCAATCCCGGCCTCTACTGTTTCGAATCGATGTCCTTCGTACGGTGTCTTCTCTTTCTGAGTTGCCGGCTCTCTAGTATTTCGGACCGTCTACGCCTATTTCCATTTCACATTCGTGTATTCCGTGTCCACAATTATCTTCACTTGTTCATCACACGAAATACAGTTTAGAGGTGTTCGTCACTTGTAAATTATGTTATATAGCATGAAGGTTGTGCTAATTATTTAGTACGTTAGGGTATTCCAATATGGTGGGTGTTCTGATGTGTGCTTGGGTAGTCCCGCTTGTGTGCGTGGTATCACAATCACATCGCCGTGAATGTCAGTATAGTTGTTTCATTTCATGGGGTGTTTTTTAACATGCTTAAGGTGTTTCTGGATGTGTGCATGGACTCACCCAGATGCCGTGCACGGGTATGTGTATGTTAAGTTAGGCCCCGCGTGGTGTACGTTATTGCTACTTTGTAATAAGTGTGCATTGTACTATCTGTGCGTGTTCATGGTTTAACACCCCCTTGGCGGCGCGGGTTTTGAAAACAATATTTTAACGGACAGAGTTATTTTTTCCCGCCAGTCACACAATTTGATGGTCACTTAAATTTGGGCTAGTAACTCGCAACAATAAAAGAATCTTACAAGTAAGATTTCAAAACCAATGAAGATTGTTCCTGCATACATATCACTGCCAAAAATCTGGGTTAAAAATGTTAAGACAACCACAAAAATCCCCTATAATGCATGTGATTAGACTTTATTCTCCACAAGCAATGGACAAATAATCATAAATTAAAGATTATTTATTTGACTATCATGTTAAAGAACTGCTCCTCGTAATACCTTATAATTTCAAATTTTTTGCGACAAACCTCAGATCTAAACACAAAAGATCAATTTAAACAAAATTGAGAAGACTGCAAATGTATTATGTAACCTCAAAGAAAAGTGCAGTTGCAATTTTCTAAAATTGACAGAAAGATTCACAAAACCAAGGTAGAAATTCCTAAGAATCTAAATTTGTAAAAGAAGGGATTTGTAATAAACCGTCTACACTTTCAATAGATACAGCAATGACTTCAAAAGAAAATTACGAAAAACAAGTGACTTAGACCAAGTTAGTAAAAGAATTAGACAGAAGAAGGAAAATTATATGAGAACAGATCCTACAAAATTCTGGGAAAGAAATAAAGGACAATTGTGAAATTAGACAATTATAAACCAGGACATCACAATAAAAAATCACCAACATTTAAATATGAAAATTGGGAACAAGAAGAATTCTAAACATACCATATCTGAAAAATAGAAAACTAGGCATAATTAGGAAAGCAAGGTCCAAGACATAAGGAACTCGCTCTGCTTTTACTTGTTCAGAAAGCAGAAACAGGGAAAAGAAAGGGAGACCAATCGTAGGAAATGGTCTTTTGATTATAAGAAGACTTAATGACAAACACTTAGTTGAAGGCATGGATATGGTATTCCAGAGTAAAGACACACTAAATTAACAAATTTCAAGGAAAAAAATGTGGTTTCAAAATTGTGATTTAAAATTCTGTTTTTGCAAGTCAAAATGCATCCAGATAGTATCGAGAATGGACTGCATTTTTCGTGCACATTTAGACATTTTGAATGGACTAGTAATGACCATTTTGGATTGAAAAATGGCACACAAAATTTTGCGAAAGAATGATTGATGAATTTTTAAGATTGTACAATTTACTTGTATTTTACATTTGATGATGATTTTAGTCTTTTCCGAAAAACAGAAAATGAGCACAAAAGCCACACTTATACGACGTATGTTTCACGAATTTTGAAAAATCATCGGCATTAACTGAATATCCGAACAAAAAAAAAAATTGAAAATAGGAAAAAATTAGTATTTCTATCTTTCCATTTTTCCCGCGCGCGAACCTCTTGCTGTGTATACTTGGAGAGTACGATATTTGATAAAGATTAATCCATACCAGCAGTCTCTATTATACAAATTTTGAACTCTTCTGACAATGTTGGAATTGGAACAATCATTAAAAACGTAGTGCAACTCTCAATTTAACCTACCATACCTTTCTATTTCAGGCAATTCAAAGTTGATCATATAATTAATAGATAATGATTTATTATCATTCACAAATTCATCATTGTATAGCCAACAGTGATTATATGTATAATCTCACTATTCTGTGAATAATTATCACTGGTTATGTGCAAATGTGTAGAATGTGCTTCACAGATAATCCGATTCTGGAATACTAGGGGGATCGGTAGACTCGATGAGTTTTGGCCGATTGGACCGTGCAGTATGATTTTGTACAGAAGTTTCTCTATCCTATCCACGTATATATAGGATTATGGATTGTTAGTACGTAGTGTGGGAACTATGTTCACACGCCTCTCCGGTCGTGCTGGAGTGCGTTTTACTCCCTCGATAATTCTAGTGTGTAATACACATTCTATATATAATTCAAATAAGAACTAATCAATTCTAGTCTTCGTTAACTGGTAAGTCGAACTATGTAAGGTGAGGGATATGGCAGGCAGCAGAATTTTTCGTAGTTTATACTAACTGTACCAAAACTGAAATTACATTATGTCTTACTCATCCACATGCATCTGTCCCATATAGAGACACACTCTGTAGCATAATGAATATCTCTGTGAATATTGGGATCATCTAAGATTTCACATTCACATCAAACGGCACAGTTAACTCTACACTAAGCCCTCTCTTCATCTGCGCTCTGTGAAAACTCTCTTCTTACACTCTACCTATTCTGGCTGTTCTTAATTTTATTCCAAAATATAATTAAGATCAAATAAGGAGATTATTCTATTAATATAATACAACCAAGGAGGTTTACATCTTATCTGAAAAATTCAGGGAACCCACGCATGGACTTGCGGATCAATTGTTAACGATTTTGCACTAATGTATTCTAAAATATATATAATGAAAGAAAATTAACTTCTAATCAGGATGGGCTAAAATTTAAAAGAGGAATTGTTTTCCGTTAATAGAAGATTTAAATAAATGGAACATATTAAAGGAAAGGATAATTAAGGTTCAGGATTTATTATCAAGAAAATTATTGTGTGACTGGATCAGTTTTCTTTGTTGAGTTGGTGCAGAAAATTTTGAGACTCTTCTAGCAACAAAATTGTGAACTTTCTCAGCAGGTTAAAATATTCTAGACTTTGAATCACTGGAGAAAATTTTTCAACCATTCTTGACAAGCCCAAAATCTAAAGACACTTTCCGAAATAAAACTAAACTTTAAGACACCCTCTTAGAAGCAGGCTTCATGACAAGGGAGACATGTTCTCCTCTGGACAATATTTGGAACTTGGCTAACTGCAAAGGCAACAGCTAACCCCTAAAAAAGTCGTAGCTATTCTGCAATGCCTTAGCAGAATATTTCCACTTCTCTGGAAACAGATTTAAGATGAAAAGATCCGATATTCCTGTTATCGTTCCGAGCAACGGCCCTAAAGGCTGCGATACTCCCTTGAAATGGAAGAAGATGGGTACCCTCTAATGGTGACAGGAAATGTAACATTCCATTTGCGCTCAAATTCGGGAGATACCCCTTTTCTGAAGGGATTTTTCGAGTATTCAGAAGGCGAACGTTTAACTTTTGGTTAATTGAGAACTTACGGGAGAAAGATTCTCATATATTTCTTTAAAGGTTCTCTAAATATCAGAAATATTTTGAAACATTTGGGAGAATTTTCGAGGATCCTCATTTCGCTGCAAAGAATTTCAGACGAGAACGCGGTTCTGTGCGGGGGACGTGCGCAGTGGTTTCTTGGTGTTGGTTTGGCAGAAAAATGGAGAAAATTTTACAGACTCCTTCTGAAAAACAGGAAAAGGGTCTCTGACCATTCTCTACACCTGACTTTTTGCAGTACCCTTAGAGAACAATTAACTTCTTACTCCAAACAGAAAAATTTACTTATTAGTGAAAAACCAAAAATTCAACCAATTTCTCCACCAAAGCAGCCCTTTCTTTCTACAGAAGAAGTAAATTTAAAACATTCATCCTTCTTCAAGACTGCTTAGCCCAAATTACCAACAACCAAGGTTCGGTATCCAAAGGAATTTCCACCACTTGGAATTTACTTTAATGATATTTCGAAATTTGTCAAAGCCGAATACCCAAATTGTCCTGAAACCAAGAAAATGAATGTTTTTGTAAATTAATTCTGCCATTAGAAAGGCAAACTGTTGATTCCAAATTTTAAACCTTTCAAAATTTAGAGATTATCCAAGTCACAATCCATCACTTATCAAGCAGTGGGGTAAACTCTATTAAATTCTCCACCATTCAGATTATTCACCCTTTTGTCTCACTTTTTATCGGATACTAGTTTGAAACCATAATTCTAGAAGTTTTTTTAGAAAAAATTTCTTGATAAAATCAATTCCCTCTGATCGCTGATTTGAAAGAAAAATTCCAGCATATCATTTACTTAGGAAATTCTTCTAAACATTGATGATGAATATCAAGAATTTGTAAAGAAAACTCGAAATTTAAAATGGCTTAAATTGAAAGAGCCCTTATAGCTGAAAGACAACTGGAAATTGTCCGGGCAAAAATTATGGCAAATGATTTTGGATGGACCGGGACAAAATTTTGCTACAATGAACATTCTAAGAGAAGACGAACAAGGAAAGATCTATTGTGAATCTTCAATAGCATCCAAGTTCTTCTTCCCATTTCAAGTTGAGCACCCAAGACCAAAGCTGGTTCAAACATACAGGAAGCACAAAGAAGTACTCAGAAATTTCAGTGCAAGCCTCTATTCAAGAAATTCTTCATCAGATTTGTCACTTTAAAAATGATGAAGAAAACAAATTCAAGACCCACCAAGGAAGTTTTACTGCATCAGTAATTTTGGAAACAGGCTATTGATGAAAATTTGAAAAGACAGCTACTATTAAAAATTGGTATCCATACTGTACATGGGTCCCAAATTTCAGACAAAATTAAAGATTTCATGGCTAAGGAATGGGGGCATGTCCCTTCCAAGAGATAAATCCAATTTATCTCTGAGTTGTAAAAAGATAAGATAAGATTCGTTCTTATCTTTATCTTTATTACAACATGTGAAAAATGTAAATATATGTACAAAGTAGCTGATGATATAAGATTCGTTCTTATCTTCATCCTGTAGATAGTAGTTAGTTGTACATCCTAGAACTTCAGTCTGTTGTATAAATAGGTGTGATGATCTCTCCGAAGACACAACAACAATCATCTACCTTATGCATCCTAATGAAAACTCCTTTGTTCATACGCTCTAAATTCTCACACTAAATTCCTTTGCTCCAACTTCTTCAAATTGCTACTAAGAGGTATGATCTCAACTTAATCTTCTTACTTTGTGTTAGTTTTTATTCTTATTTTTAATCATATGTATATCTTTATCCAATAGACGTAAATCCTGTTTGAGCCGAAGCAATCCATGTAGGTCTAGAAAACCTCTAGGGAAGAAGTACCTGGGAAGGGGAAATTAAAAGAGTACCCAAATAAGGTTTATAGATGTTTGTTAGGATTGTAAACGGAGAAATCCGGTAGTAGGTTAGGGGTGAAAAGGGGTGAGAGTTTTAGATAAAATATGATTAAATAGTAAGCATAAAAACTAACATGAACTGATAAGATAAAGAAAGATCATATCTGACAGTAGTAAAGAGAAGAAGAAGGAGCAAGCTTAAAAAACTGTTTGAAAAAAGTAGAAATTTTGAAATATAAATTCTCAAACAAGCCTGCGGAAAAGACAATTTGTAACAAAAAATGAATATAAATTCTCAAAACAATGCCCTGCGGAAAAGACAATTTGTAACAAAAAATGAAATATAAATTCTCAAAACAATGCCTGCGGAAAAGACAATTGAACAAAAATTGAAAACATGGACAAAAATTTATTCAAGACTATTTTGGAAACAATGATAATTTTCAAGTTGAAAGAAATTTTGGAAACATATTTACGACATATTATTTTAGATGAAAAATCTAAAGATAAAGATTTTTTTGAATATACAATAAATATTCCAGATTTTAACGAAAAAATTTATTATCTACTCAAAAAATTTCCCTACCCAGACTTGGTAAAACAAATTATCAAGTATTTAAATTTTTCACATTCCAAGAAAAATTTGTATTTAGACAAATTGAAAGAACAATTAGAAATAGATTTTGAAGAAGAAAAATTAGAAAATTTGGTTGAAGAAATAATCGAATTAGTTTCTCAATCAAAACACATTAAAAATTTTGAAGCAAAATTTCATCAACAGCATGCACACATAAATTATGAAATAGGAGAATCTATCCTACCGACATTCAACTCCTGTTTATCCAATAAATTATGAATCGGATAATTATGAAAATTACTACAGTGGAGCTGAAACTGAATAATTTTAACATTTTTGAAATGTCTTCAACTATCATTTCTAATCCTTACACCCCTAGTTTAATTTCAATTCCTACATACTCCCGAAACTCTTCATCCAAATTTAATTCCGAACTAATAATTTCAAACAACATTTCTACTTGTATTATTTTTTAAACTAATTCAAAATTTATTAGTGACATGTACTACATGTCATTGGTTAGTCATTTCAACTCCTACACATACCAAACTCTTCATCAAAATTTATCCCCGAACTAAAACATTCAAACACTTGTTCTACTTTTGTATTATTTTCTAACTAATCCAAATTTATTAATAACATGTACTACATGTCATTGGATAGTCATTTCAAAACCACTACATCATCTTTTTTCACAAATTACTATCCTAATTTTCACATCTTTTATTTTTCACAAACCAAACCTCTGCAGAAGATACCCACACACATTATATAATATATATCTATTATATATTTTGTGGTGTATGTGTGTGTGTGTGTGTATATATTGTGTGTGTGCTGTGTGTGTCATATACACACACACACACACACACACAATATATATATATATATATATATATATATATGTAATATATATATATATAATATATACTATATTTATATAAATATATATATATATTATACTATTATATATATATATATATATAATTATATACTATATATATAGTATATATAATATATATATATATATATGTATATAATATGTATATATAATATATATATATATATATATATATATACTATACTATATAGTACTATATATGTGTGTGTACTATTATATGTCTATAATATATATGTATATAATATAGGGAAGGGTCCGCCACTTATATATATAGGGAAGGCGTTCAAGTGCGGGTATTAGCTTCCGTGCGGTTGTGCCGGTTAAATCTGAGGCAAGTGATCAAATTTAGATCAATCGGCTCAAATCAATGAAAAAAAAAAAAAAAAACGTGTGTCGCGAATAAAGAAGTAATAAAGACAATCGCTCCCGAAGCAGAGATGAAGCAAAAAGTAAACTAGAAATCATCCAACACCACAAAATTTTGAATCTGAACTGGGGAAAGAATTGTGAGATAAGCAGTGAACATGCTTCAGAAAGAAGGCGACAATCTTCAGGGTCGTGGCTTTTATGCAGGACAAACTATAGAAGGACGTCGAACCACTTGACATAGCGGAATTACTATAGCAAAGGCAAAAGAGATTACATAAACTCAGGGAAGATCTGAGCTATTATAGAGTATTGCGAACAGTGGTGAAGGATGGATACTACCAGTCCAGAATGCACCTTAAGTGTTTTAGATCTTAACCACAATACTCACGCACATTAAGTACAAAATCCCACACACATTAAGCACAACCTCACGCCACATTAACACAAAACCCACGCACTTTAAATATTAACTCACAGACTTTAATTTCAACAGATGACATTAAAGCTACAAAACTCACGCACATTTAAGTAACAAAACCACGCAACATTAAGCACAAACATCACGGCACATTAAGCACAAAACTCACACACTTTAAGTATTAACTCACCGACTTTAAATTTTAACAACTACTCACAATAAGCACAACCCCACGACATTAAGCACAAAACTCACGCACATTAAGCACAAAACACACGCACATTAAACACAAAACTCACGCACATTTAATCACAGATCCGCTCACCTTAATTTTGACCTAGATACAAATTAAAAATTATAAAAATTGCCACCGCGTTTTTTTAATAGCTTCCAGTGTGGTTAACTAAAAAAGACAGACCTTAAGAACACAAACCATACAAAGGAATTTTGGGAGTCTACGTAGTAGAACTATTATATATATATGAAAGTGATGTACCTTAGAATCCTGCCGGCTGCCGCAGCCTGTACTATATCAAACGGAAACTGCCAACATTCGTTTTCCACCACGCAGAATGACCTACCAGAAATGTCTATTCCTCTACCGCTTACTACTCTCTCTCAGCTTCCTCTCTCTTTCGTTTTCCGACGACGCCACAGTCATGTCCAAGCTCTTCGCCGCCATATCACAGCCGCCCTCCGGATGGTCCATCTCCAAAGACCACTGTACATGGACTAATGTTGAATGCGCTAAGTCCACCGGCGGCGTAGTCTCCATCAACCTCGACTACCACTCCATTTCCGGCACACTCCCTTCGGAGCTCACACAGCTCGCGTCCCTTCGATCACTTTCTCTCCGGGGTAACTTCCTCTCTGGCTCTTTGCCGTCTTTCGCAAACATGTCCAACCTTGAAGAACTCTACTTTGACAACAACAAATTCAGCTCAGTCCCCAGTGGTTTCCTCTTGGGTGTTCCTAATTTACAGACTTTCAGCATTTCCCAGAATGGAAATCTCCGCCCATGGCAGATTCCAAGTTATTTGATCGAAAGCACAAACTTGAATGTTTTCCATGCGAGCAACGCCAGTATCACCGGAGCCATTCCAAATTTCTTCAATTCTTTCCCGAATCTTCAGAACCTGAGATTATCCTACAATAACCTCACAGGACCTCTGCCCTGGTCGATTGGGAGGTCCAAGATACAGAATTTGTGGCTAGATAACCAATTTCAGGGGCTCTCTGGGACTATTGATGTGATTTCCTCAATGACCCGGCTCTCCCAAGTATGGCTTCAAGAGAATGCCTTCACAGGTCCAATCCCTGACCTTTCCAAATGCGTAAATCTATTCGATTTGCAGCTCGGAAACAACCAACTTACCGGGGTTGTACCAGTTTCATTAACTGGTCTTCCAAATTTGGAGAACATTACTCTTCAGAACAACAAATTGCTGGGTCCTATGCCTCTGTTTGGCAATAAGGTGAAGGCCATTCTTGGGGATACTAACAGTTTCTGTAAGGATACACCTGGGCCTTGTGATCCACAGGTCACTGCGCTTCTTGCCATTGCTGGTGATCTTGGATATCCAATCACGCTTGCCCAATCTTGGAAAGGGAATGATGCATGCCAGAACTGGGCACTTATCACCTGTGATCCGCAGGGGAAGAATGTGATTACTGTGAGTCTTGGAAATCAGCGTTTCTCAGGTACTATTTCACCAGATTTTTCGAAATTGACTTCATTGAGGAACCTGTATTTGTATGATAATAATCTTACTGGTCCAATTCCGGTGAGCTTGACTACTTTGCCTCATCTTCAAGTCCTTGACGTTTCTAATAACAATTTGTCTCCCCCTCTACCCTCTTTTCCACCTTTTGTAAAGATTTCTTATGGCGGTAATATATTACTTGAAAAGACTGTGGCTACCGGTAGAGGATCACCGGATTTAGGTCAGACTGAAAATGGCTCCTCCATGTCAGCCGGAATGTTTTCAGTTGTGGTTATAGTTGTTGTTATTGTTGTTCTAGTTGTGCTGTTTGTGTTTTACAAGTGTTACATGAAGCGGGAGCATAAGAGATTTGGAAGGGCTAAGAATCCTGAGAAGATCAAGAGCACTCAGATGTTGAAGACTAATGAAATAATGGGCACTGCTATTAAAATCCAAGTTCTTGAAAAAGCCACAAACTTTAATGAAATGGGCACTGCTAATATTAAAATCCAAGTTCTTGAAAAAGCCACAAACTTTTTCAGTGAAGAGAGTGTGTTGGGGAGTGGAGGATACGGAGTGGTTTTACTTAGGTAAACTAGACGATGGAACAAAGGTTGCCGTGAAGAAGATGAAGGATGGGGCAGCGCTTACTAAAGGAATGAATGAGTTTCAAGCAGAAATTGCATTTCTAAGCAAAGTTAGGCATAAGAATTTGGTTGCACTGGTCGGTTATTGTATCAATGACAATAATAGGCTTTTGGTGTACGAGTATATGTCACAAGGTAGGGGTCATCGTTTATTTGAATGGAAGAAGCATGGCTTTGATCCTCTAACTTGGAAGCAAAGGGTGACGATTGCGTGGGACGTGGCTAGAGGAATTGAGTATCTTCATAGCTTGACTCATCAAAGTTTCATTCATAGAGACATAAAATCCTCAAATATTCTTCTTAATGATGATATAAGGGCTAAGGTTGCAGATTTTGGATTGGTCAAAAAAGCTCCGGATGATAAATCTTTCGTTGAGACACGAGTTGCTGGGACATTTGGTTATCTTGCACCAGAGTATGCTAGTAAGTATTAGTTCTGCTTATTATGTTACATTTATATATTAAATTTTATATTTTGATCAAATGACAACAAGGTCTTCTGGTACAAAGTGAGGATTGATCTCAGATATCCATAAGTTCATCAATGGTTGAGGGTTTAGTAAAAAAAACATTTGGTCAATTTTATAAGGGTCACACACTCACACTTGTGTGAAACTGTCTCACGGCATTATTCCTAAGACAAGTCGGGTCGGGTAAATATGGAAAGCCATCAATTAAGAAAGATCTAATAGATTTAAAGCAATTAGAGAATAAAAATGCGGTGACATTTTTTTAATAAGTTAAACCTTTAATGCAACTAATAATAATATAGAGTGCTATTATAAAACTATATAGTGCAATTAAGCAAAGCTACAGAATCATTTGTTGAAAAATACAATGACATTTTTATAAATAACTCAAACTTCAAACTGAAACTACTAATTAGCACTACAAAGTATAATGTTGACTAGTTTTAGTGGGTAGTATTTGGGATAAGAGACCAAGGTTCGAACCTCGGCGGCGACAGTGTGAGAATTATGTCCAAAGTGGGCAGATTCCTTGTGCGCATCGGCATTTGACCCTGCTTACTAGCCCATTGAGTCACCGTGATTTACATCCTCCCACATGCTCTGTCGGGTCGGAGTGTGGGGGACCCTTAGGGTTGGGGATTCAGCCTTTTGAGATAAGTATAATGTTAACACTTTAGGGTGCATCTATCCAATATAATGCACTTATACATATGTAGGGGATATTCTATAGTGTTGTTAATTGAACTACAAAGATAGAGTTATTTATAAAAATGTTATTGCATTTTTATGTCTCTTCTTACTTTAAAGCCGTTAGAACATTTTAGCTAGATCAACGACTCTGAGTAGTATTTAGTATTTTTATTTGATCAATATTATATATATATAAGTTGTCATAGTCAATTAAAATACCCAAAAAAAAAAAAAAGGAGTGCACATCCACTTTTAAACTATATAAAAAAAGAATGCTTTTGGTATAATTAAAACCTATTACACTATAAGATTAAGCACCTCTAACTAGTTTTATCCACACCTTCAAAAATAGAAACTTTGTTAAATCAAATAATTCATAATCTACTCATGCTACAAGCCTACAACTATAGCATATTTATTTGAGTTTGTGGTGTGTTTAAAATAAACATCATATTTGGTTGTTATAAAACTAGATAGCTTATACATGTGGTCTGATGTGTTTCCAACAGCACAGGGCGAGTCACAAAAAAAGTAGATGTTTATGCATTCGGAGTTGTTTTAATGGAGATAATCACCGGTAAAAAGGCAGTAGATGAGACTTTACCCGATGAGACGTGTCATTTAGTCACATGGTTCACAAGATTATTAGAAAAAGTCACAACCTTCAGAAGGCTATTGACCCAATTCTTGATCCTGATGAACAAACTTTGAGAGCATTTCTAAGGTTGCAGAGTTGGCAGCTCACTGCACTACTAATAAACATTATCGTCGACCAAACATGGAACATGTTGTTAATGTTCTTGGTCCCTTTGCACATAATTGGAGGCCATTGAGACCGGAAGAAATAGTGGAAAAGTTTGGTGGTTTTGACCTCAACATGAGCCTTCCTCTTGTGTTTGATGATTCATCTATTGAAAGTTTGTCATTCACAAATGCTCAACACAATGGATACCGCCTCAATCAGAGTGCACAATTTTAATTTTTAAGATCATTATATTTTTATACATTAGCATTTGTAGTATGTTATTCTCAGTAGTATATTTTATGTACTATGACCTTGATTATGATAATAGATAATGTAGTGCTTGAGTCTGTTTCGTATTTGTTGTTGTGGTTATTACCTTGAGTTTAGTAAGTTATTAGTTTCACATTTGTAGTATAAATATTTTCATTGTGTAATGTATATTCATCAGTTCTTCACCTCTCTACATGGTATTAGAGCTATTCGATCCAAACTATAATTTTTTTCCCTTCCTCCCTAAATTATCTATTTTCATGGCTGCTAATGATACAACTCACATAATTAATGAACCTACTATCCTCCCCAGTCTGAGAAATCCAGTACCACCTAATGTTGAAGGTTCTCATATCATTCCAAATACCCTGGCCTTGAACTTGGACAATCACTAATTCTGGTTACGTTTCATAACACTCGAAAACTCACCTCTTCCAACTACCTCACATTGAAAATTCAGCTTGAAGCCATTCTTATTGGCTATGATCTTGAACATTTTTTTGATGGCAGTAAACCCGTTCCAGCATGCTACTTATCACTATGCAAGATCGAGACCATTCCATTAATCCTGCTTATTCCATTTGGGTACGCCAAGATAAGCTCATTTTTTGTGCTATAGCTGGTACTCAATCCTCAACTGTTGGGCCTCTCATTTCATTGTCGAACTTCTCACGGAAGCATGGAATATCCCTAGCAAATAAATCAAAATATGTAATTTAATTTTAAACGTTTTCATAAATAAAAGTTCAGCTCAATGTTCTTTTTAACTGCGTTATAGCATATGATCTCATATCAAACCGACCACTTTTTTTGGAGCGGTTGGAAACTTCATTTGAAAGAAAATAAGACTAAGGGACAAATAGAATGGATGGGAGGAGATGAAAGAATTAATACTGGAAAAAAATAAATATTCTCTTCTGCTAAGCTTTAATGCTATCAACTATTTTATATTACTATATTAATATATAATAATATATATATATATATATATATATATATATATATATAACATTCATATTATGTACCTTCAGCTATACCGATTATGTATCTCTAAACAAACATGAAGGTATACAATATGTTGACTACCTGCTGTTATATTAACACGTAATTGTAACATGTATATTTATAATATGTTAATTATAAACATAATATGTTAATAAATGCATGCTACCCCCCATAATACTTAAATTTATTAGACCACATAACTTTATTAACTAAAATATATAGATATTAAGTGTATAAAATACCACAATTTGAATGTAATCTTAGACGAAATCCCTATATAAGATGGATCCAGGATATAGTATAACAATTTTCAAGTACTTGAATCTTTAGAGTTTTTCCAAACATCCATGGCCATTGATTTTCAGTAGATGGACTGACTGGACTGTTTCAAATCGTCCAAAATTTGGTTGTTGTCTTAATCTATTTGGAACAAATTGGCTTTCGGTCCAATTGTTTCATTCGGTCGGGGGAAGACCCGAATTGGTTGGGTCTAACTTTGATAATGGCTCTGATTGCTCTCTCACTCTTGACCAAAAATATAGCCCCCCAGGCCTTGTTCTTCTCCATATTCGTTAATTTGCCCCTAAGTCTATTTTATAGTCCACCTCCAAAAATTCATCGAATCAATTAATTCGCTCAAACTGCCTAGCCTAAATTCTACCCACCCTAACAGTAAATTATATCGTGCACCAAGGTACACAATGCATTGTGCACGTTAAGAGTTCATACATTATTACGTTAAATTATCTGTATTTTATGTTAGAATTTTGTGTGTATTCTACTATAACAATGACACCCCGACCACCTTGAGCCCTAACCTTTGCCCTAACCACTTTAATAGTAGCTAAATATATTAAACAAAATAATAATATAATATGATACAATAATGAATAAAAATAATTTAAAGGATGAATTGAAGAAAGTAATGGATGTCATACATCGAAATATCGCATTGCCATGGTCCGTAGACTGTAGTGGCCTAGTAGGAAAGCGATGGTCAAACGCGGCGGTTCTTTACCGATCATTATTGTATGGACAATGGTTCACACAAGTTGTGTGGATCATATTTTATTTACTGTAAAATAATGTATATTCAGTATAAAAATAATGTATATTTAATATAAAAATAATGTACTTTTAATATATTAAAAATGTACATTATATTCAGGGAATATACATTCTTTATGCAGTGAATGTAAATTATATTATATAATGTACATTTAGTACACAAATAATGTACATTTAACATATTAGAAATTTACTTTTTGTTATGATCCACACATTACTGTGTGAAGCCGCTCTTTACTATGCTCGTTTTTTAGATTGGAAAAAGACAGAACTGCACCTTTGTCTCACTTCAAGATACGGTTAGACTATCACTCTCAAAGTTGCAAAAATCGCTAGGCGCCCTCTAGGCGCCTAGGGACCGCCTAGGCGCCTAGAGCGATTAATCGGCGCCTAGGCGGGCGCCTAAGGCGCCTCGGTGATTCACTCTAACAAGAGCATCAATTTTGGAAAACTTTTGATAATCTAGAGAAAAGACTTGGTCAAATTAATAGACAAGAACTCATTGTTGAAATAATTAATAGTCCAAAGACTTTTATTGGAATTAAATCTATAATATAAACTTAGAGAAAAGACTTGGTCAAATTAATAGACAAGAGTAATTAATAGTCCAATAATCTATTGACGTTTTATTTCCTATTTTGCTTGACTCGACTTTTTACGAAATTAATATGTGCATTTTGGTCTTGGTTCTCAAAAATAAAATTAAAGCTACTAATTAAAGTGTAGAAAGGGTTACCAAAGTGTGGTTGTCCGATCAGACTTGGAGCGGGTTATCAAGTTATTAAAAGTAAGAAGTGTGCCTCTATAAGGGAATTAAAATTAGAATGGGAATCAAATAAATGGTACTAGTAATGAGTTTTGGTGAAAGTATTTTGCATGTTTGGTGGTTGAGTGAAATTAGAATGATTATCAATATGATGTTTAATTGTGTATGACTTAATTATAATGAGAGTAAATGTTTTAAAAATAAAAAACAAAAAATCAAGACATTAATTCTAATATAATGCATCCAAAACATCAATACGAACAAAAAAAATCAAAACAAAAATCTGCTATCCAAATTTTCTCTAGCATTGATAGGAAATTTATTTTTATGTCTGACTGTAAAAATGTATTACCATTCTGACGATTTATATTGTAAACGTTTCTGCTTGTGATTAATGAATTAGCTTTTTTTATTTTTTAAAAAAATTGTCAACAAACATTAACTATGATTTTGATTTCTATTCTAATGTGTAAACATTAACCAAAAACACCCTTAATTGTGAGTGCAAAACATTGCTTAGAAGAATTTGGTATAGGATTTTAATACAGAATAAAATTTCTCAAAAAAACATTTCAATATAAAATATTAATATTGGGCACCTACTTTTGCGCATCACGCATAAAATGCTTGTCCAGAAAGAAATGAGAAGCATGCCATCCGTCTATGTGTCCAGATCTAATAGATTAGAAACACTGATTTAAAAAAAAAAAAAACACGGTGGCATTTTCTTAAATAATTGAACATCGAAGTTCAGTAATATAATATTACAAGTGCAATTACAGTTTCATATAGTGCATCTAAAAGCAAGTAAAATGTATTACATCATAAAATGTTTAGGTGTAGTAAAATTTAATGAGCATTAATACTAGTGCAGCTGACTTATAACTAGGTGCATAGTACAAGTAGTTACCAAGGTGCACAATGTTACAATAAATGCTTTCCTTGTAAGTAAAATATGCGCATTTGTAAGATTTACTTGCACTTTTTACTTGCCAAATGCCAGCACTTGCCTTATAACACATTTACAAAAATGTCATCGTGTCGTTTTTTTTTAATTACATATGATTCTTGATCTAACATATTTTAACACCCCCAATTTTACCAAATTTTAAACATAAATCAAGATAACAACTAATCATCAAAGCAATCAAAAGCGAAGCTATTAAAACGGGAAGCGTTCACACAACAAATCATGGTGCACAGCTAAATCTATCACAATCATTAAGCATAACAAGTCTAGCACACAAGCCATTGTCTAGGCACACATGCAACAAAAAAAACTCTAAGCACAGCTACAGTATCTTGAGTCTTCATCTAGCCGCACTCGGACTAAGCAAAACCTTAAAACTTGGGATAACACCGGTCAGCAAATAATGCTGGTACCCATCAATATGCGTTAAATAGCCGCATAGTATAGATAGATATAATCAAAGTCATTTGAAACAGACAATATATAATCATTTCAAAGCCAGAAAAGATCAACATCAAACTCATCACACTCCACAAGAACATCATCACCACATGACAACAAACCACGACAACAAGGGACAACATAACTCTAGATGCAACTACCATTCACAAGCTAAGTTCATCAAACACATGCTCATAAGCAAGGGAATCACACAATCACATAATGACACATTCCGAGTTCCAACCTATACCTTAGTACCACCCTTATGGCTACCCCGACCTTATCACAGTTCCAACCTGTACCTCGAGTTCCACCTGTACTTCTGGTAGTGCTGTCAATACGGCTGGCGGGCGGGGCGGGCCAAAGCCGGCGGGCCGCGGCTAAAGGCGCGCTAAAAAACCGCTCCTAAACGGCCTGGGTTTGACAGGCCCGGACCGCCGCCAGTGGCCCGCGGGAGGCGGCCCCGCCCAAACCCCTTTTTAAAAAAAAAATTATTCATCACATCAACAATTAAATAATTGAATATAGATCAAATCAATTAAATATACAAAAGTCAAAGTCATATTAATCAAACATCACTAGTAACACTACAAAGTCCAAAATATTACACATAACAATAATTTAAAGTGCATATTTTATATAAAATAAAATAAAATATGGCGGCCAACCCGCGGGCCCGGCGGCGGGCTGGCAGGCGCGGCCTAAGCGGCGGCCAAAAAAACCCGTCCTAAACGTCCTCTATTTTCAAACCGCCCCTACCTAACAGTAGGGCGGCGCGCCCGGCGCCTAAGCCCGTTTTGACGCTCTACTTCTGACCAACCTTTTCCGGTCTGGGACCGTCTTCCCCACCAATCAGAAACACCGATCTCAAGTACCGAGGGTACTCGTTCAATTCATAACGACATACCACCGATCTCATGTGAGCAAAGCTCAAGTAAAAAAACCACCAATCTCATTCATAGTCACACATAATCATCATCATCAAGAGGACTAAGGCTCATCAATAGCCCTAATAAAGTATCAACAAAGTGTGCAACGATTTGCACAAGAGTACATCATATGAATCAATCAAGGGATTTCAACAAAGTCATGAGACAATACTCAACAATCAAGGATTACAATCCAACATCAAAATGATTGACAACGCGAGTTGCCAACCCATAACAAGAAGGAACAAACCGTACATACTAGCATATCAACATCAAACTAGCATGCTCATCAAACGGATAAACCCAAAAGGGTTCCAACGAACCTTCAAGACTCATCATTAGCCCAACGAATCACAAAGTTGGACCCTTAGCACGATTCAAGACACCAAATCCTACATGGATTCCTACACACCGTTCTAGACATACAAAACGTCAAGAAGACTCACAAAGAGCCCAATAACAAGCAACGGGAGGTCAAAACATCAACACCAAGAAGAAAAGAATCACGGGGAACAAATCCCCGCACCAACCACAGTTATTCAACACGGGTGGGGCCACGGGTAGGCCCCGACCCGTGGGCCTGCCCGCGAGGTACATCCCCACACCAGTACGTTCCCCGCGGGTGGGGCGGCGGGTAGGCCACTGCCCACCGTTCCGCTCGCGGGGTACACCTCTGTACACAAAATTTCCCTTCGGGGAAAATCATCAACAAAGCCAAGTTCAAGTCCAAAACATCCAAAATCTCACACACAACAATGATATGAATTGAACCCAAAAAATAACCAAGCATTGGCATTCAAGAAACTTAAATACAAGCTCTAAACATGAATCATCACAAGATCATGCATCAAATCTCACAAATCACATCAAGAACATCAAATAGAAGCCAATAATCATCATTTAGGTAAGAAAATAGGTTTTGTATAGCATGTGTTACCTTTGTAGACCAAAAATCACTTCTTCCTTACACTCCTAAGCCTCACCTTGAAGTTCTTCCTCACCAAGGACTTCTCACCAAACCCAACCACAAGGAAAAACACCAAAATAAGATAAATATACCTTCAAGCTAGCTAAAAAACCTAAACAACTAGAGATCTTACCCTTTCCTAAGCTTGGGAGATGGAAATGTGGAGTCTTGAGATGATTCTTTGCAAGGATGGGGTGTTCTTCTTTTAGCTTGGAGGATAAACCAACTTTTCTTAGAGAGAAGGTAGAGAGTTTAGGATATTGGCTAGTAAGAGGATGAATGAAATGTGTCTTGCTAGGGCAAGCTTGAACACCAATCATGTGTGAAAGGACAAGTTTACCCTTACTAAAAGGCTAGGAAGATAAAAGGCTAGGTACAAAACACAAAGCAAGAGGTACTCATGGTTGACTAAGGAATTAGTCAACTTCTAGTCCTTTGACTATTAAATTTCAGGATTTTGGAAAGGAATTCACCAAGGTATTTTAGGATTAATTGCTCAATTAATCCTACTTAAGGAGTCGGATTTTCGGGGTGTCACATCCTCTCCCCGTAACAATAAGCTTCGTCCCCGAAGCTTGGGTGCAGCAAGGTTTGTCAAAAAGGATAACGATGAACAAAATGTGACAAGAATAGAAGAAAAGATAACAAGGCTTTTAGGCAACAAAGGTGTCCACCAACTAACTAAGGCTAGTAAAACCAAGGGTTCGAATTAAAGTGGTATGATTGATAGACTTAGAAGTATGCTGAAAGTTCACAAAGGTAGGATAAGAAAGAAAGATAAGGTGAACGATAGAAGGTTTACCGGAAGGGGAAGACTAACCCTACCTTAACTTAACTCACTACCTATTAGTCTATTACTAATCACCGATCTACCGAGATCTAGACATATTAGCTAAAGCACAAGTTGCAACCTACAAACGGGCACTAAAAGAACACTTAAACTAAAACACCCTAGATCGAAGAACAAGGATAGAATCTTCAACTGATCACCGCTGACTTCTCCAAACAAAGGAAGTAAGGTCCTCACACGATACAACCTGATCTCGGCATCCATTCAAACTTGATCTGCTATTTCCACACAAAGGACACTAACTGCCAGCTCCAAAACGTGAATATGATGTCCTTTATCCTAACTCTTGGGCTAACTTGATGCATAGGCTGCCAACTTAACACTTTGCATTAACACACAACCCATACCTCCCTTCGACGCAACGCTTGAAACTTCAAAACCTCGGTTCTAGATGAAAAGATTCAAAACAGGAACGGTATAAAAAAAGGAAGGATTAGAATGATATGTTTAGGTTTAAAAACTCAAGGACAACTTTAATTAGGATTAGGATTAAAGTCACCAAAGTTGCAACTTAGAAAATAAGGTTGCCACCTTGCACAGAATCGTTTGAAGTGAGGGGTCAAGAACGAGGTTTGAAAGGATTGTCTAACGGAAGGGTATTAAGTTTAGGCTTAAGGATCGTGTTGATTAGGGAGGGAACCAAAATTTTCAAGGTCACAACTTATGAAAGCGAGGTTGTTACCTTGTATAGAAACAAACAATAAGGAAACAAGAACGAGATTCGAAGAGGTAGGAAGGGTTTCTCAGAAAAGGCAATTGGTTTGACAAGGAAATGAGAGGAAAACGACTTAAGGAGGGTTAAGGATTCCTCGACTTCAGGCGACTTCTTCGTCTTGACTCTTCGATCACTGCACTTTTGACAAACTGAAGGTTCCTTACCTTGATTCTAACGCAACCCAACTCTAAGATATTCATCGGGCCCCCCTCAAACATCGAAGTCTCAAATATCTTCACCACTATAGAAGGGATCTTCCACGAAGAATCACAAGCATACTTCTCCGAAACACTCAAAACCTTTACCAAAAAGATAGCTAGACCAAACTTTACGTTAGTCTTCCCAAGTCTTCTAAAGAGATCTCACGGGCTAAGCAACGGTGAGTTGACTTGTTTTCCTTGTCGTCCTTCATCATTACTTCGGTAACGAAACTCTTAGCAGACTTTCTTAATCTTCCTGGAGACCTAACTTGTTGTCCGTCCTAATTAACCCATTAACGGTCGAAACACTGACCACCGCTTTCCTCTTTCCTTAAGAGCACCCGGTTGTCTGTTCATGTCATCCCAAAGACTTCGGATGATTACAAACCAAACTTCCTGTCTTTGGTTGAACCTGAAAGAACCATACGATCTTAAACCACCCACGATAATATCTTGCACCTTCCTTAAAAGAGATAGAACTTTTGACTCTAACTCGACAAAAATCTTGTTAGAGATCCATTGTATACCGTCGATACCTACACTGTAAGCAAGAAATACTTACGACCATAGGGGCACATTCTACAACTTTGAGTAAAATCCATAGCGCAGTTACTAACTTGCCTTAATATGGTTTAGCATACTCCATCTCAAGTTAATACATATTTGGGTATGAACTGAGAACAGTAGCGACTGACTAACGGAAAACTTATTTCAACACCCTCAGATGGTACAAAAGGTCAGTAGGCGAAGGTCTTGTTGCCACGCAAATCTTTCCTGAAAACGTCATTGTCGCTCCCCGATGGCTCGCGCTTTACTTACGAAGATCGCAACAAAATAGAACCCCGTCCTTCCAAGGTTCACATTCATGTCAGCCCTTGGACTTCCTAACAATGACCCAAGTTGGGTCACCACACTCTAGCTAACCTTCTTCTTTAATTCTTGATATGGGCCACAGTCATCTCCTTAAGGTCTTTATGCTGGCCGAACCGCTTTAAGGTGTACCCGCTCGTATACCGCCAGGCACCTTCTTTTCCGAGCACGGTGTGAGGAACTGTTCACACGCTCACAGGGTCAGACGAAATCACCACAGCAACATGTGGTTCCTCTCTCCGTGCTACTTTAAAGTCAAGGCTTTTTCCTTCCTAGCATCATGTCCTGTACAGTTAGTCCGAATCAAGTTGTTATCGAACTGTGCCCCGTTCCTTTGTTTTCTTCGAAGAATAGCGTAGAATCATTCCGCTTGAACGCCTCGAACTTACACTTCCAACTCTTTGTGCTTTGTAAAGGGTCCAAGGGTTAACTCGAAGCTTCCTTAACTCTGGGAGGCTTCCTATCCACGTTGGAACTCCAAAAGCACGATCACCCTTGGCTGGAGTTGACTTCTTCTTGAGCGTCCTGCGACCGCTCTTGATCCCCATCGCCGAGTGAGGGTCTTCAAGACTTGAATCTTCCAACCTCCAATCGACTTTCTTTGCTTCTTAACAGATTGCGCGCGCGAGAGCTCGTACACTGTCAAACTCATGGAGTTATCGTTAGAGTGATGACGATTGTCCGTACGCAGAGATGACACCGCCATTGCTTGAACGAAGATGTTGTAGCTAACTCCAGGTTGCGGGTAAGGAGCAATCGAATCATTCCTTTGCTGGTGTGACCACAGCCAGCTGGCAACCATCCACGATGAACTACCCTACATCAACAGCACCTACGAGTCTTCTTCTCTCTTAGCCTAGGGCCTTCGCTCAAGCCTTCGATGAAAAAGACGAGGCAACCTTACCGAGAAGGTTCCACTACCAACCGAGAGCAACCAACCAACAACTAACTAGCGTAACACAGAAACAGATATAGCAGAATACAAAGATAGCCATAAAGAATAACTACACCTCACCGGAGTCTAAGCATCCTACACTTACGTACTTAAACATTATAAAGACTTCACTAAACAGCAATCTACGTACGTCTCCAACCATCTACATCCTAGCCATCTGACCCAACTGCTTAACACACACCAGAATTATTACCCAATTTCTCTTCTTCACAACGATAACCCCAATAATCATCAAAGCAAATCAAAAAAGGCGGACAGACAATTAGACGGGAAGCGTATATGACAAACACACAAACTATGGTACCAGGATAAATCTATCACAAATACATTAATAAGAGCTAAAAGTAGTATGGTACACGGGTACCACAGTGCACTAGTCCCTAGGCACACATGCAACAAAGCATAAACGTCTAAGCACATAGCTAACACTATCATACCGCGCTTCTCTCTTCAAATCTAGCGCGCACGTACCGGAATACAGCAAAATGTAAAACATGGAGGATACGACCCGGTGACGATAATGTGGTAACCTATCAATCACGATTAATAAAATAGTTAGATAGATATATCAAGCCATTTGGAACTGAGGAATACATATATACGCTCCCATTTCAAAGCAGACAAGATACATCAAGACACGAGCAAAAAAAACTTTTTACACTCTCACAAGAATGAGGATCATTCAACACCTCGAACAAGGGGGACAACAACCACAACCACAAGGGAAACTGAAATCTAGTGCAACCTAGCCAATTCACGAAGGTAGACGTTGCATTAAACCAATGCTCATTAAGACGGGGGATTAACAATCACATAATGACAATCATTCAATGTTTATTCCAACCTTATATTAGTACCACCCTTATGGCTACCCCCGGCCTTATCACAGTTCCAACCGTGTACTTCCGAGTGCCACTCTGTACTATAGAGTCCAACCTTTTCCCGGTTTAAGAGAGAGACCAGTCGTCCCCACCAAAGTACTAAACACCACAAATCAAATACCACTTGATCTCTAAGTACAACAGAAGAGAAAATCATGTCATAGTCCATACACCGATCTCAATAGATGAAAGCAAGCACATACGATACAAATGATAGACAAGAAAAAATAAAAACAAATATAAGGATAGAATATAATAATAAGTAGGGAATATATACAGGATAGAAAAAATACAAATGAAAGGGGGGAGGGGGGGGGGAGGGAGGGGGGGGGGAAGGGGGGAAGAGGGAGAGGGGGGGGGGCGGGGGGTAATTAGAGGATAATTGACTAAATATTAGTATCAAGGAATTATGTATATAGATAATATTATTCCTTGTCATCAGGTTAGCAATAATTGTAGTAAACTTAATTACTTATAGGTGTTAGTAATTTAGTATAAATAGGTCGCAATTGTATATGAATACCGGCGAACCACGGAGAGAAAATACCTATTCGTTATTCTACCTATTTAGTCGTTATCATTGAACGAGTTCCCTTCATTCTCTTACCTCGATTATAAGGGTTACGTTCTTTAACTTTTGGAGTTTAAGTACTCGAAATACGGATTGGAGCTAGAACCTGCTCGAAAAGCTTCTTCTGTTGCGTACTAAATTCAGAACGTAACTTTGGTGTTTCATCTGATTTCATTGGTGGAGTATCCCCCCTTACCATTTTATTTTTAATTTATTTATTATTATTTTTTTTTGGCAGAAAACAAAGGATGAAAAAATTTTGACAAAAAAAAAAATAAAGGACAAAAAAAGGATAAAGTCAAAAAAAAAAAACAAAAGGAAAAACAATTGAAAATAGTTACAAAAAAAGAGTTTTTTTTTTTTTTTTTTTTTATGTGTAATGATCAAGCTCGAGAACCATTTCAATTTGTTTTGCCACTAGCCCCCCATCCAAAGTTGCTGGGACTGCTTGAACAAAAGATGTGTTTATTCTCATTTCTCTCTACACCTTGAGGACAAGGTGTTTTTTTAAGGGGTGGAGAGTGATACACACAAAAAGAAATAAATAATTTGGTGGTTTAATTAGTGGAGGATCTACAAGGAATGAATCATATGTAATTAGAGGATAATTGACTAAATATTAGTATAAGGAAATTATGTATATTAGAATATATTATTACCTTGTATAGTTAGAATAATTTTAGTAACATTAATTATTATAGGTGTTAGTAATTTAGTATAAATAGGTCTATTGTATATGAATACCGGGAACCACGGAGAGAAATATATTGTTATTATGTTATTATAGTCTTTTATATTGAAGACTTCATCATTTTCTTTCATTATATGTTTTTCTGTTGGAGTTACCGTAACTCGAATACGGATTGGAGCAGAAGCCTACTCGAAAGGTTTCTTCCATTGCGTACTAAATTTCAGTACGTAACACAAAACCACCAATCTCATTCATAGTCACACATAGTCATCATCATCAAGAGGACTAAGGCTCATCAATAGCCCTAATCAAGTATCAACAATGGTGCAACGATTTGCCACAAGAATACATCATATGAATCAATCAGGGATTTCAACGAAGTCATGAAACAATACTCAACAATCAAGGATTACAATCCAACATCAAAATGATTGACAACGCGAGTGCCAACCCACAACAAGAAGGACAAACCGTACATACTAGCATATCAACATCAAACTAGCTGCTCATCAAACAGATAAACCAAAAGGGTTCCACGAACCTTCAAGATCATATTAGCCCAACGAATCACTTACCCCAAAGACTGAATCCCCCCCCCCCCCCCCCGACAGAGCTTGTGGGAAAGCCCAACGAATCACAATTTATGACTTGAACCCTTTTATATATTATATATTTAGGGAAGGGTTTAGGTGCGGGTATAACTTCTCCTGCGGTTGTGCGGTTAAATCTGAGCAGTTGATCAAATTTAGATCAACGACTCAAATCAATGAAAATTAAAAAAAAAAAAAAAAACGCGTGTCTTAGACAAAAGAAGTATAACCTAAGGCGCACCTTAAGTGTTAGATCTTAAGAACAACTCACGCACATTAAGTACAAACACACATTAAGCACACCTTACGCACATTAAGCACAAAACCCACGCACTTTAAATATTAACTCACAGACTTTAAGTTTCAACAACTACTAACATTAAGTACAAAACTCATGCACATTAAGCATAAACATCACGCACATTAAGCACAAAACTCACGACTTTAAGTATTAACAACTACTCACGATAAGCACAACCCCACGCACATTAAGCACAAAACTCACGCACATTAAGCACAAACACAGCACATTAAACACAAAACTCACGCACATTATCACAGATCCGCTCACCTTAATTTTGACCTAAATGCAAAAATTACAAAATTGCCACCGCGTTTTTTTTTAACTTTGATAATCCTGAACGTTGATTTGAGCGAGATAAAAGGCCCAAATTAAACCCGCACAACCGCACCTGGGCACCCTAACCGCACCAGACCTATATATATATACTATATATATAATATATATATATATATATATATATATATATATATATAAATACTATATATATATTAGTATATATATGATATATATATACTATATAGGGGGGGGGGCGATCCCGCCCCCGTCCCTGCGGGGATTGAAATTTCCCCCATCCCTCATCCCCGATCTCCTATTTTTGTCCCCATCCTTGTCCCCATTGGGCAGAGTCAGGTACGGGTAAAATTGACATCCTAGTCTAAAGTGCCTTTGAGAGGTGGTCACAATGAAGTTCACGTCGTGAACTCCATCTTGACCACACTTTCTAGTTTCTTAGATGTTAGACGTCATGCCGTGACCACCTGCGCCATAGCCTAACATCTGCAACATGGTCTAGCACCTAATGATAAAGGTCACACCGTGAACTCCATCGTGACATGTTGGACCATGTTTGCCAATTCTGGGTGTCACACTGATGGTCACGCCGTGACTACCAGCATGAACCCTTAAACCAAGAACTGAACTAGGAGGTTACGATAAAGGTTACGCCGTGACCTCCATCGTGTCCACGCAACTAGTGGCGACTCCAAGGTAGTTATTTTGGTGTGATTTTCAAGTATAAATAGCTTGGAGCGGTATTTTATTTTTTAATTTTTAATATCTCTCTTAAATTAGGTTTTTTTTTTCATTGGAATTCTCTCACACTTCTACATTGTAATCCATCATCTTTTGGAAGATCTATTGGAAATTTCACTTTGTAATTACAATTTAATATCAAATATCAAATTTGTTTTTCCAATTTCAATCATCATGCTAAGTTTTTCTCTTTCAATTCTTTGCATTTCATTTCCTTTGTGATCTTGATTTCAATGTTGATTACTTCAATTGCTTCTCTGATTTTCATTTCCATCATGAACAGCTAAACATATCTACGGATTTGGATTGAGTTTCCTTATATAGATGCCCTTCAGCTGGGTGAGCCTTCGCTTTTTGGATCGTTTTCTACCCAATGTGGTACCCCGCAATTTTTGGTTCCCATTGGGTTTTATGTGAATTGAATTGTCAAAATTAGGTTGTGTAATGCCTTGATGATAAATTTGTTGTTAGATTGGTGAATTGTATAAACTCTTTTCAAGTTAGGGCCCAACTACGCAAGATGTGGAAGGATTAGTTGTTTCTCCTATGAGAATAGGGCCTCACCATAGCCATATTACCTCTCAAATTTCCAACTTACCTTTGGGAACATGGAGTTTGGAGAAAATGAGCACGCAAGTGTTTGCATAAATGCCTTACCTAGCCTAGTTGCTATGAGAATGCGACTAGGGACTAGGTGACCGGAATCTCACATAAGCCTTCACTAGCAATGCACAACACACTAGATCAAGAATTGATTCAATTATTAAGTGGTTAACAAGGTTATTGGCAAGAGAATAGATCGATCATGTATTACCCCTTGGCTCATTAATCACAAGTTGAATTGCAACAAGTTCCGCCAAAACAAACCACAAACCAACAAAGAGGAGTAATCACAACTTCAAGCAAGGAAGAGTAATTTACCCAACACTATGCACAATGAGTCATCCAAGCAAAGTTTTAAAATTTTCAATTTTTTTAGAAAAAACCCAAATTATCCCCTCCCCCACACTTAAAGGCTACACCGTCCTCGATGTGAAAGATAACAAAGAACAAGGGGGAGGATATCACAATAAGCACAAGGAGCACAATCTCTACATCTACACCGAGTAAAGCACTATACACAATTAAAGAAAGTAGAGAAGTAGATGAGACTCCCTTAATGAATCTTCTTGTGTCAAAGAATCATCATGAAGCCTTTCTGGAATTGAGCATACTGCTTGGTGTCATTCCTAGAGTCAAGAGATATACACATGAAAGCACAAGTGAAAGCATAATATATCAAAAATAAAAGTATAAGAAAAAAAAAGTAAAGTGCAATAAAATGAAAGATAACATGGGGTGCCTCCCATGAAGCGCTAAGTTTAACGTCGCTAGCTCGACTCAACCTTCTCAAAGAACAATCTTTTGCATGTTTGGATGAAAATGAGTTCTTTTTCTCATCCACTTTTCTCTTCAATAAATTTCCTTAAATGTCGGGCATTAAGGAACTCCTTTAAGCTCAAAAGTAGCATATTCTCCTCAAAGAAATTGCAATGATCCACTTCCAAGAATATGCTCTCTTCTTCAATCATCATCTGTTTTTTCTCTTCAACATTTTCTCCACAAGCACTTCAAGTGGTGCCATCAAAATATGTTCCCTTAAGCTCAACCATCACCACTTCAAACTTAAGAAATAATGCTCATCCAAATCAAACTTCAAGCATGCTCCTTCCTCAAATCCATTTTTAATCCACAATCAAATGAGGTCTTCTTCCTAAACCTCGGATCTTGATATAAACATGGGCTTGATCATTCTTTTGGCTCTACACTTTTGTCTCCTAAGACACTTCCCCATTCTTGAATAAGTAAGGTGAACTTTGGGACTTTTCATTCACCAATAAGAATCGGGGTCTTTAGAATATAATATCGGCCAATGTGGCCAATACTCTCAAAAACCATTAACTCCTCCCGGTTCCCAAAACTCTTCTAAAATTCTCAACATGCTCCATTAAAGGGAGTTTCTTCATTTAAGCCTTGCATTCTCCCAACTACATTTTCCTTCAATTCTCTTCAAATGGACAACTTTCAATGTGATCCATTTCACAACTTCCATATTCTCTTCCCTTCTTCCTCAACACTCTCATCTTTTTGTTTCTTCCTCCAACAACCATCATTTTTCTTGCACTTCTTCAATTGGAACCATCTTCTAGTTGTTCATTATCACCATTCCCGTGCAACCCTATGCTCTCTCCCCAACTTGGTGTCTCTATCCAATGCATTCGTCATAGACCTCATCATCTTTCATCTTTCACCATCAATGTCCTCACCTTGCTTTTTATTTTCTTCAACCACATGACCTTCATTTGGCGAAGAGCAACTCTTGTAGAACATCTTACATTGGAAGACAATTCTTGAACGGTTCTTGAGTTGTCAAACCTTGTATTTGAGCCATCATGTTGTCTAGTAGAACTTGTTTCTCATTCAATTGTATAAGCATGTTGGCCATCATGAACTTCATCTCAGGACTCTTGATCAAATGTTGACATTCTTGTTGAGGTTCTTGGTAATGGACTTCTTGAAATGGTTTGATATTGTTGTTGAGGTTCTTGATAGAATGGCTCTTGAAGTTCCCATTGATTATTGGCATATTCTTCCTCACTTGGTCTCATGGGATATCCTTCATCCTCAATGTCAACATCGGGTACAATAGTGACTCCCCAACGCCTAGCCAATGCTAAGGTCTCCTCATCGGGTGAATGTGTGTGATGATCATACGGGGGTTGAATGTCTTGGGGGTATGGTGTGTAATGAATGGGTGAAGGGTATGGATTTGAAGAGTAGTCTTGTGGCGGGAAAGGATGTTGAGGTGGATTGTAGTCTTGTGAAAATTGAGGGTATTGATCAGTAAAAGCATATTGAGGAACTTGGTATTGTTGCGGATATGAATTTATGGTATGGAGGTTGGGAATGACAAGGTAAGTCTTGGTAGGTTGTGATGGGTAAGGATCTTGAAATTGAGCATCATGGTAGCTATTTGGAGGTGGGGCTTGATGTGTACTAGGATTACCGGATGGAACATTATAGTATCTTTGTTGAGGCATGTAGTCTCCAAAACCTCCAAAAGATTGAGAGTTGTAATATCCACCTTGGTCCATCTTTGAAAATCTCTTTCAATCAAACTTAAAGATATAGACTTGTAAGCACTTAATCACAACACAAATAAACAAAACAAAAAATAAAAGCTTAGTGTCCTAAAATTCCCTAAACTCAAATGTTAGTCAAACAAGTAATCACATAGATCCACCAAATTGCCAATCCCCGACAACGGCGCCAATTTTTGATTCTAGCAAAAATGAGTGATGGTGAGTGTACGGGTGTGAAATGTCGTCCTCAGGGGATTGGGGGTTATGGCACGCAACATGCAATCACAAGAAACTAGGCACTAGCATAAGAAAATCAACAAGAAGCTAAGCAAATCATAACAAGATTGATGCTACGGTAACTAAACAAACTAACAAAAACACATATTAACAAGAGATAAACATGAAATAAAGAAATAGGACTCAAGCTAGGGGGGATTATCTTCTAGATGCATAGCACAACCTAAGGATTAGAGAAAAATCACACAACCAAGGAATAGAGGGGATGCACGTAGAAATCCTAGTCTATTTTATTTGAGGAATTAATTACTAAAATCTTGATTTTTAATACTCAAGGACTAGTATTTGACTAGTCAATCTTCAACTTGTGTTGTACCCTTGGGCTTTGAGGGGAGTTCCCTTGTTCCTTACACTTTCTAAAGTTAGTAAGGGTATTCTTGACTTTTCACCAAGAGTTAGTATGTAACCTAACCTAGAAGACTTCTTCATTTCATTCCTTACAATTCCTAGAAAATTTCTCTACCTTCTCTCTAGAAAAGAAGAGTAGCTTATTCTCCAAGCCAAGTTGAGACCTTGTCAAGATTCCAAGTTTTGCTTCCAAGATTCAACCTTTCACTATTTGGCATCTAGTAAGATCTAAGCTATCTTGTCTTTTTGGTTCCATCTTAGTTGTCTTTTTCTTAAAGGTAGGATCTTTATGATCTTTTGGTTTGATCTTGAAGTGGGTTTGGAAAGTAAGCCTTGTGGAAGCTTGTTGAGGTTAAAGTGAAGTCTTTTGGTCTACAAGAGGTAACCCATGCTCTACTAAACCTATTTTGCTTACCTATATGTGATTTCTTGGATTCTACTTGTTCTTTGCTATGAAATGTGAGTGTTTATGCATTTGTCTTGTGATATTGCATATCTAGAGCTTGTGTTTAGGGTTCTTTGTGCCATTGCTTGGCATTTTCCATGGTTCAAGTCATTTTGTTGTATTGGGTGAGATTTGGCATGTTTTGGACTTGAATTTGTGTTTGGAGAAGAAAATCCCCGAAGGGATTTGTTGTGGTACAGGAGTGTTCCCGCGGGCGGAACGGCGGGCGGGGCACCACCCGCCGGCCACCCGCGGGTACATGTGTGTTCCCGCGGGCAGAACCACGGTGGGGCACTACCCGTGGTCTACCCGCGGGTACATGGTTGTGTTGTGGGGATTTGTTCCCCGTGATTCGTTTGTCTCGGTATTTGGTCTTTTGACTTCCCGATGTTCTTTTGTGGAACTTTTTGAGGTCTTCTTGATGTTTCGTATGTCTAGACTATATGGGTAGGTATCCATGTAGGACTTTGGTGTCTTGAATCGTGCTAAGTGTTCAACATTGTGTTTCGTTGAACCGAAGAGGTGTCTTGTGTTCCTCGGAACTATCTTGAGTTTCCCCGTTGATAAGCATGCTAGTTTGTTGTCTTAATGCTAGCGTGTGTGTGGTTTGTACCTTCCGTTTGGTTGATGATAACTTGCGTTATTCATCGTTGATGTTGTTGGGCTGTGACCCGTTCCTTGATTGAGTATGTTTCATACCTTCGTTGTGATCTTTGATTGACTCTGTGTTGAGTTGTGGTGCGTGTGTGGCTTTACCTGGATTGCACGATTAGTGGTATGGGACACTAGTCACCAAGGTATTGCAGCGGTCCTCGTGGTGGCCGTGGCGTGATTATGGAACTGTGGCATTTGTGTAAGGTTCACGTTTTGGGGGATAACAGGTGTTATCCAGGCTGTGTGCTATGTGCGTGATAGTGCCGCGGTACTATGAATTGGTGGTTTTTGTTGGTGGTCTGTTGGTGGGGAGATTTCCCGGCGGAATAATGTTGGACTGTATGTACAGGGGTCCTGGAGGTAAAGGTTGGAACTAATATAAGGTTGGGGGTAGCCATAAGGTTGGAACAGGGCATAAGGAAGGCATATCAAATCGTGGCGGGTGATTTCACGAGGGCTTTGTGTAGCCTGTTGTGTGTTCTCCTCTTGTGACGTGTGTGAGTCACAAAGGCAATGTGTGCCTAGGCATGTGTTGCCTGTTGTTGTGTCTTTTTCTTGTGGTGTCGTTACCGTTGTGGTCTTGGGATGTGTTCCCGTGGTGGTTGTGAGTGTTGAGTCATTGGCTTCTGTTGTTTACTCTTGTTTTAACTTATAATATACGTATTCCGTTCAAAATATTTTTGTATGTATCTACCTATTGTATGATACTTAAACAGGTATTGGTGGGTTACCAGCATTATCGCTGACCGGGCGTCGTCCCAGATGTTTATCTTTGTATCTTTCAGGTGATGTCTAGACGAGCGTGATGTTTAGAATCCGGTAGTCTAGCACCTTTTTCTTTTGTGTGGCCTGTGTGCCGTAGTAGTGATAGACTGATGTCTCTTTGGGATAGTTGTATACACTTGCAGATTGTTCACCTTAGCGTTTACCGAGTTTGGTAGACGTGGCATAACACCCCCATTCGGATTTCTTTTATCCAGTTTTTCCTTTTATCCTTCGCTGTGCTAGTTTTGTGCTTGGGGGTGTTACACCAAGAGCCCTTGAAATTAAGCACGTCGACCACTCCCTGGAGAGAATTGGATCGGGTTCAAGGGCTTACCTCCGAATACGGTGTAGGTGGTGTTGTTCCAAACAAAATCAGACGAACAGAAGACTCCGGGTCCGGATTACCGATCGGCTTCTTTGGCATTTTGAGGTTCCTTTGGGTGAGCGTTTCTCCGGATGATACTTTTCCCAGGTGGACTCCCCGGGCCGGAAAATCCAGCGAGATTCCGGCGATGAGGGGCGGTGGCGCTACTGTACTGTTTCGGTGGTGCGTGACAGCACCGGAAAATGCGCACATTTCAAATCCATGAATTAATTGAGTATTTAATTCCCAATTTTTTTGAGGAAATGATTCTTTAAATCCTGAATTTTTAATACCTCCGAGGACTTGTATTTGATAGTCAATCTTTAAGTTGTGTTGTCCTTGTGCTGTTGACCAGAAGTTTCCGCGTTGTTCCTGTACACTTTCTAAAGCTTAGTAAGGGTATCCCTTGTCTTTTCATCAAGAGTTAGTTATGTAAAACCTAAACCCTAGAAGAATTCTTCATTTCATTCCTTACAATCCTTAGAAAATATCTTCATCTTCCTCTCTAAAAAGAAAGAGTACTTATTCTCAAGACAATTGTTAAGATTCCAAGTTTTGTTTCCCAAGATTCAACCTTTCACGGTGACTATTTGGGCATCTAGGAGGGGGTAAGATCTAAGCTTTGTTCTAGTCTTTTTGGTTTCCATCTTAGTTGTTTTTTCTTAAAGGTAGGATCTTTATGATCGTTTCGTTTGATCTTGAAGTGGGTTTGGAGAAGTAAGCTTTGTGGGGAGCTTGTTGTGGTGTACCCGCGGGGAACACAGTGGAGTTTGGAGTGGGATTTGTTCCCCGTGATTCCGGTTGTCTCGGTATTTAATCTTTTGACTTCCCGTTGTTCTTTTGTGGAACTATTTGAGCGTCTTCTTGTTGTTTCGTCGGTCTAGAACTATATGGTAGGTATCCATATAAGATCTTTGGTGTCTTGAATCGTGCTAACTGTTCAACATTGTGCTTCGTTGAACCAAGAGGTGTCTTGTGTGTTCCTCGGAACTATCTTGAGTTTCCCCGTTGTTAAGCATGCTGGTTTGTTGTCTTAATGCTAGCGTGTGTGTTGTTCGTACCTTCAGGGTGGTTGATGTTAACTTGTTGTTATACATCGTTGTTGTCGTTGGGTGGTGGACCCATTCTTGATTGAGTATGTTTCATACCTCATTGTAGTCCGTTGCTTGACTCGTGTGAGTTGTTGTCGTGTTTGTGGCTTTACCTGGATTGCACAATTAGTGGTATGAGACGCTAGTCACCAAGGTATTGCAGCGGTCCTCGTGGTGGCCTGGACGTGATTATTGGAGTTGTGTTCCTTCGAGAAAGGTTCACCGTGATTGGGGATAACATGTGTTATCCGGCCATGTTGTGTGTACAGTACCTCGTGTACTATGAAATTGGTGGTCTTATAGGCGGGTTGTTGGGTGGGGGATGACGGTCCCGGCGGAATAAGGTTGGACTTGGGTACAGGGGTCCTGGAGGTAATGGTGGGAAGAAGGGTACAAGGTTGGGGGTAGCCATTAAGGTTGGAACAGGGCATAAGAAGGCCATATACTCGTGATGGGTGATGTCACGGGGCTTGTGTAGCGGTGGTGGTGTGTTCTCTTTCTTGTGACGTGTGTAGTCACAAGGGCAATGTGTTGCATGGGTGAGTCTTTTCCTTGTGTGTGGTTAACCTTTGGTTGGGATGTGTTCCCGGTGTTATCTTTGAGAGTGATGAGTCTTGTGTTGTCTTTTGATCTTGGCTTTTAACTTATATGCTTATGTATTCCGTTTCGAAAATGTTTTTATATCTTATATCTACCTATTATGATATTAACGGTATTGGTGGTTACCAGCATTATCGCGACCGGGCCGTCCCATGTTTATCTT
>VALG01002019.1:0-68506 GCA_009835305.1 Ipomoea purpurea
AACGTAATTAACGACACACGTAGGCAATTAAGGATCAAAAGCAAAAATCACGTAGAACTCATCCTATTACGACTTCTAAACATAAACAATACCGAACATGTGAATTCCCACCAAATGTTTATCAAGAACATCACAACACAAATTCCCAACCACAACCTAGGGCTCTAATCCCCACCCAACGTCCATCAAAAATCATATTTTATAAAGAAATATCAAGATTCGTCAAGAATCATCACATTCAATATTCAAGAACCTCTTTTCAACATCAAGAATTCATCAAGATTTTAAGAATACACATAAATAGCTTATCAATCATAAGAAATATCACCAAATAGCATATAGGAATTCGTCAAAGACACAAGCATATAGAAGGAGGCCAAGGACTTAAAACTTAATTCCGCGCACTTTAAAGTTTTACTTTGCGCACCTTAAGTCCTTGGCAGTTGTAACTTTTTTGTTTTTGTTACAACTCATTTAATAAACAAATTCACGCACCTCACGACTTAACACGCACCTTAAACTATTAAACCACGCACCTTAAGGCAATCGTTTTCTTGTTGACCGAAATTAGTGAATAACAAAGTAATGAATGTTAAACTTTAAAATCAAGTACCTTAAGCAGCAAAACCACGCACCTTAAGGTTTACAAGTACTCAATTAAGATGTAAGTTACATATTTTCTATGTATTTTCAATCTGAACTGAAAAACCAGTGTAAAAATAATCCTTTTTGCCTTTTTTTTTATACCCTTTTTATCCTTTGTTTTATCCCTAAATGGGCAATTCATGCTGTCATGTACATCCTCCCCCCCCCCCCTAATCCCACAAGTATTGCCCCCTCCTGCCTTCTTTCTTTTTCCATTGCCAACTCCTTGATGCTTTTGATACGTTTGTTGTTGCCTTTATTCTTTGCATGCTTCGATGAAGTATATTAATACCTGATATCTCTGTTGACCCACAAAAAGATTCTATAACAGCCTTCATGCTATGCTGAGGGGATGACTACTCCTTTCTTGACATTAGCAGCTGTTTTTGTTCCTTAGTCACTTGTAAAAATGCAGTCAATTGCTCCATATTTGATTTTTCCAGACCAATACAACAGTGTATATCATCCCACAATTTTGTTCAACAACACTATTTTTCCACTTTGATCATAAATGACACCATCAATTTCAAATATAGACTTTAAAGATGCATCCTTAGTCCATCGATTAAACGGCATATCTAAGGTATCTTTTCAAGGTTTAAGTCTTTAAAGACCACAAAAATGTGCTACACAACAGTTTAACCATCTCAAACATTGTGCAACTTCATGTAGCCTCTTGTTCATTGACATTGCGCATCATACTAAATATTCTATTTCCCGCATCCTTAATCTCATAGTGTAATAATCCAACATCTTCTCTAATACTCAACACCCTACAAGTGAAACAGGATGCACATATTTCAACCTGATCTTTGATAGAAATAGTAATTGTAATAGACAATTGAAGCATTTTTTTTTTTATAGAGAGAAATCACACTTTTGGGCCTATGACTATATCGGGGGTGTTAATTTCATTTTGTGACTTTTAAAACTAATAATTTAGTCCTTTAACTATGTTTTTTTTTTTTTTTTTTTTAAATTTGGTCCTCCCGACCAAATCACCGGTGGATTTTGGCCAGAAAAACGCAATCCATTGTTATTAAATATTAGGGGGTAAAATGGTCAATTTATGTTGAAAAAATGGGGAAACGATGGAATTTGTTTTCTCAGCCTCGGCTCCATCGCCCAGCCGGCTCGTCCCCATCGGATCTGCCCCAATTGGTTCGTCGTCGAGTGTGGCTTCAATGCTACTAACTACTCCGCGGGAATGAAGCGTCGGTTACGTTAATTTCTCCAGCGCTGTCTGCGCTTCCAAGGCCGATTGGCAGAGCTCATGCGTGATTTTAGCCAGTTAAGTCAAATCACAATTGCAGGATATTGAGAATAACGGCGGCGGCAATATTGCGGCGATGTATGGTCGTAAGAGATTGGATCTAGTTCTGATTGATACCAGCCTTCTGAATCCTGTGTCTATCATGGACTTCTCACTGGCGCCGTTGCACGACGCAAAGCTCCGTGTGGCGTATCAGGCGTTTGCCACCGCTTATAGTGAAGCGGCGACGGGAATGGCGTATCTGAATTGCGAAGCCATTCTTTGCAATCATTTGAGGTGGCGTTTCAGTCGATGGAGCTCTAGATTGCCAACCGCGCAAGTCCTCCCGGTGGAGAACTCCTCGGCGGCTCCATCCACCGCAACTACGACCTCCTCCCCCGCCACTGCCTCCACATCGTCAGCGATGGAGAAAACATAATTTTCAGCATTTTTCCCATTTTTTCAAACATAAATTGACCATTTTACCGCCCTAATATTTAATAAACAATGGATTGCGTTTTTTTTGGCCAAAATCCACTGGTGGTTTGGCCAGGAAGACCAAATCTATCAAAATAAAACATAGTTAAAGGACTAAATTGTTAGTTTTAAAAGTCACGAACTGAAATTAACACCCCCGCTATAGTCATAGGACCAAAAGTGTAATTTTTTTTCTATTCCCAAGGGTGTCTTCAAACTCTGGAATGTAGCCTTCATTGTCACTGTTGTTTTTTTGCATTAATGTGACGTTGTGAATCAAGAACACTATCAAAGTTCATTAGAAATTTAACTAGGCTAGATTGTGGGCTGGTAAAACGACTGAATGCGTAGTTCTCACTTTCTGAATGCGACGTAGTCCTAAGTAGACCACCTATAAAAACATCCCTAAAATAGGCTGGGATCCAAAACTTTCTTGCCTCAAACATATGTGTAAACCAATTATGATCAACTAAGTCAAACTCTTCCATGAGCTGCTTCCATTGCGTCTCAAAATCAGCATGTTGCAAATAAGAAGTCCAAATGATGGAGTTCAGTTTGATCCTAAACACCTCACTCTTGCTCAATGTAGGACCAACTTTTTCCCCAACTTTACACATAATGTGTCACATGCAATAACGATGCCTAGTGTGCTTAAAAATTCTTGGAATTGCCATTTTCATAGCCGATCCTGATAGTAACAATTACCCTTGGTTTCAAAATCCCATTGCATTTTTAAAGTTTTCAAATAGCCAAACATATGAGTCTATGTCTTCTTTCAGCAACAGTCTAGCAGCAAAGGTGATACATTTCTTATGGTTATCAACTCTTGTGAATGGTGTAAAAATCATAATGTACCTACAAGTTTAAAGAAGACATCACAAGTATCCAAGTGTTAAAATTACTCACCTAAAGCAGTAAGTTAACACACCTTAATTTTAAATTCTTGCACCCATGTGTTGGCAGTTGTAATTCAAAGTGATGCATCTTAAGGTGTGTGATATCAAAGCTGAAGGTGTGTTTATTTATATACTTAATTTCAAGACTCAGTGAGTATGTCTAAACCTTAAGGTGCGTGAACTTACACTGTCAGGTGTGTGGTTGTAATGCTAAGGTGCGTTGAATATAATATTGAGTGCGAATATATGGATATTAAGGTGTGTTACGTACGTTCTTAAGGTGCGTCATGTTAGTTCTTAAGGTGCGTCCATGTTAGTTCTTAAGGTGCGTTAATTGGAAAGGCCAAATAGTTCTTATGATTATTCTACTGCAAAGTTGTATGTGGCTACAACTTTTAAGGTGCGTCATGTTAGTGCTTAAGGTGCGTGTTTTCAACATTTAAGGTGCGTGGTTTCAATATTTAAGGTGCGACAATGTAAGTTTAAGGTGAGTTAATTAATGAAATATGTAAGCTACTGAATAGAGTAATACATGCTGGTTGAATATGTAGCATCAAACGAGATGACATCTCCAAATGCATCATAATTCTTTTTTTTTGAGATTGGATCTGCCCAAAATAATTACACAACTACTCATCTTCATCAACATCATAGTCAAAAGAAAATGCAGGACACAACTCTTGTTTTTAAAGAAGATGATGCACGATCATTTGTGCATCAACACTTAATATAAAGGCTTTGATATCCCTTCTGGCATTTTTAAAGTCAACATTCGTTGTCCCAATTTCAGAGTAATGCCCCACGATTTCTTTAAACCAGTTTTAGGGTTTTGTTGCTCCAATATTTGCTTTTGCCCTTTAGGAACTGTTTTGCAAGAATTGAAGACATGCAATGATTATGTTTTTCGTCAAATATCTTAACCACATATCCAACACTTCGAATAATTTTATTTCAAAACTTTATAAAGTAGGAATTTAGGGAAAATATTTTGGGTTGTCATAACCTACTTGCGACTCTGCCCGCCGGGTACACCTCTCCACCACGGGTGGAGCGGCGGGTGGACAACCGCCGTTCGCTCCGGGGAATGTACTGAACACACATAATTCCCTTCGGAGAATTCATCTTCAAGGTCAAGTTCAAGTCCAAAACACCCCAAATCTCAATACAACAAGGAAATGACTTGAACACAAGAATAACCCAAAGAATAGCATTTAAGAATCCTAGATACAAGCTCTAACATGCTAAACACAAGATTATTCATCAAATTAAATCTCACATTAACACCGAATCATCAATAGAAATCAAGAATCATCATAGCAGTAGAAAATAGGTTTTGTATAACATGAGTTACCTTTGTAGACCAAAAAGGCTTCTTTCTTTACCCTCCTAAGCTTCTCCTTGAAGTTCCTCTTCAACCAAATCTTCTTACACAACCAAAAGCACAAGGAAAACACTAATCTTAGATAAAGGTTAGGTAAATCTAATTAAAAACACTAACTAATCCTAGATCTTACCCTTCCTTAAGCTTGGGAGATGGAAATGTGGAATCTTGGAATGATCCCTTGCAAGGATGGAGGAGATTCTTCTTAGCTTGGAGGATAAGCCAGGTTTTCTTTTTAGAGAGACGTAGAGCAATTGTAGAGAGAAGATGGAGAGAAAGATCTTTCTGGTCTAGTGTGGGAAGACAAGTGGTGGAGGGTTAAGGGGAAAATCTTGGTATCAAGATAGGTGTGAAATGTCTAGAATAACCTTCCTTGTCTTCAAAATTTGTTAGGAGAACCCAAGGGGTACAGACATAAGGCACAAGGTACCACTTGTTGACCAAGTCAATTGACTAAAGAGTCTAGTCAATTATAGGTCCTTAGACTATTGATTAAGAAATTTTGCAAGGCAAGAAGAAATTAATTAAGAAATTAATTTGAGTTTAAAGAACGAATTTCTAGGGTGTCACAATATACACACCACACACACACATGCATATATTATATATATGTGTGTTGTATATATATAATATAATATCTTCATAATATATATATATATATTATATATCATAATATATATATTTATAAATATATATATATAATAAATATTATAGACACACCACACACACACACACACAATGACACACACACACAACACATATATAATATATAATATATAATTATTATATATATAATCGATATCTAACTAGTCTCATGGACGAGACGTAAAATAGTGTGCCATTGGTCATTATGCAACCAAAACATCACCCATCCTGGGGAGGAAAACAAAAACGACCACCCCATTGCCAAAAAAGCAAAAAGTTCACAACTTTGTTTGTTCCGGTAACGTTGTACAGGAGAGCAACTTATCAAACTCCCGTTAGTGCTTCTCCTACAGTGATCAAAATAATCAGCCATGTACGATCCCTATGGATGCAGTAAAAAGTCATCCCTCGCAATCGCTTTGAATCTCAATGTTTGGTGATTCCCATTTTGCTGTATAATCCATTGAATACCCATCTGCAGAGCTTTGAAACTCGGCACAATCAAACACTTGCATGACAACCATAATAATAAATAAATTTATTTATAATTCGGGCAATCAATGCTCCCAATCCACTGATGAATATATAATAATAAATAATTAACAACAACAACAAAACACCACAATAATAATAATAATAATAAGAATAGTTAAAGAACATAGTTTGAAAAGAACTTTGGCTGACCTCTAGATCACTGACAAGAAAGTATATAAGAAAAACCAATAACGCATCACTTTAATTCTTTTATTTCAAGAAAGCAATTGAAATCAGCGGCCCGAACATCAAATCAATCAGAAACCTGAAGAATGATACAATATTAAAATAAAAATAATCCTAATTAAATTCATATCTTATTATTTTGCTGAAACTTAAAATGAAAGAAAAAACATTAAACTAATTGGTTTTATGTATATAGCAACTAACTTCAAGGACTTGCTTGAGGATCACAAGCCGCAAATTATGTGTGTGCAACCGAATGCATCTTGCAAGTGGCATACGGTGTAAAACGGCGCGTTTTGGTTAAAAAAATGCGCGTCCCACTTAAAAGAAAATCAGGTTTCGATTCCCCCGGCAATTAGCATTTTTATATAACCACAATTTCATATACTATATATCCACAATTTCATAACTATATATCCACAATGAAGTAAAAATCCACAATGTATGAATGAATGAAGTAAAATCCACAATGATATGAATAATATCACAATATATGATTGAACTAAATATCCACAATGAATGACTATATAACCACAATTTCATAACTATATATCCCACAATTTCATAACTATATATCCACAGTGATGAATTGTAAAGTCCACAATGAATATGAAGAAGTAAAAATCCGCAATGAATGAATAACTATCCACAATATATGATGAACTAAATATCCACAATGAATGAACTATATACCACAATTTCCATAACTACATAAATCCACAATTTCATAACATATATCCACAATAATGCTATTGCTGAGAATCGAACCTGATTTTTTTTTTTAAGTGAGACGCGTGTTTTTAGTCAAAACAACGTCGTTTTGAACCGTATGCATCATGCGCATGGTACATTCGGTTGCACAGCATAACTATTGATCACAAGCGCCTTGGGCCACAGTATAATATTTATCTATGCTTACTATTTGTTGTGACAGAGTAGAGGTGCTGGGGTGGTCGAATTCACTGGTGTTGACATATTCCTCCACATTTGATTGTTTATGTACCTGTAAGAATAATATATTTAACGAGAAAAAATAATTCAAACCTTCTTCTATTAAATGATTACTTTAAGGGCCATAATAGATAAATTAAATATAGATTGGTCCATAACTGAACGGATCAAATCAAGACGGCTAAAGGTGTCTCTCACTGAGTCGAATTTAGAACCTTGTGATAATCAATCTCGTAAAGGCCATGTTGTATGGTTAAAAAGGCCAAGACAATATACTTACGATTCCTTGTGATGAAGTAGAGGTGCTGGGGTGGTCGAATCCACTGGTGTTGACATTTTCCTCCTCATTTGATTGCTTATGTACCTGTAGGAATAATATATTTAACAAGAAAACAATTCAAATTCTTCTTCTTCTTAAATAATATATTTAAGGGCCATAAAGAGATAAACTAACTGCAATGCTCTTGGAATTGTGACAGAAAGTTGGGAAGGGTTTGAGAAGAAATTAGGGTAAAGAAGAGAAGAAGAGAGTTTAGAAAGGGAAATTGCGATTGTTATTCAGCATAAAAACACTTCTACAACTCTCTACTCAATTTAAACAAGGAAAAGAACAGTTAAGCAATCCACTACTCCAACAATTCCTGATCATAACAAAAGTTGTTAAGAAAAACTAACTGGCAAGAGTAAAACGACGTCGTCCGAACACAACTTCAACTTATTCCAACGACCAAAGGAAATGACGTCATCTGATGTTCTTATAAACGGTTTTAACCCCCTTTTTATCCCACGACGCCGTTTTGTCTTTCTTCTCCAACATCCTTCCCGGTTACTTCTCTTCCACTCTTTCTCAGCCTGACCTTCCTCCTCCTTTTCCCACTGATAGAATCATTAATGCCAGTTTGTAGAGCTCTTACATCTCCCCCTCCATCACTTGATCCTTGTCCCCAAGGATCAAACATAGGATATTATTCCCATGTGGCATCTTCCTTAGGTAAGTTAGCTCGTTGTATCAATATTTCAGTCACAACTTTGTTCTTCTTCTTCACCAGTCTCTTCACTAAGACTGCCACTGGTTCAGCCAACAACTGTCCATCCAATCCAATAGCAGGAGGATCAAGCTGTGAAACTACCCCCTATCCAATTCTCTTCTTGAGCTGAGATACATGGAACACAGGATGAAGCAGAGATCCATGTGGCAGTTGGAGTCTATAAGCCACTTCTCCAATCTTTTCAATTACTTTATAGGGCCCAAAAAACTTTGAGGATAGTTTCAGATTCCTTCTTAATGCCAAAGATACTTGTTTAAAGGGTTGAACCTTCAGATAAACCCAATCTCCAATATCTAGGGTTCTTTCACTCCTTCCTTTATCAGCTTGTAATTTCATTCTTTTCTGAGCCTGTTTTAGGTTCTCCTTAAGACCAGCCAGTACTGCATCTCTTGCTGTTAACCAATCCAGCTTCCCCTCCTCAGAATATACTCTAGTAGCCAGAAGTGGAGGTGGATAACCATATAAGGACTGGAATGGGTACATTTTAAGGATGAATTGGTAGTTCGTGTTTGTACCACCATTCTGCGAAATGAAGCCATTTTGCCCAACTCTTAGGTCTTTCAAAGACCATGCACCTCAAGTATCCTTCTAAACATTGATTCACCTTTTCAGTCTGCCCATCTGTTTGAGGGTGATAGGCAGTGGATAGATTCAGTTTCACCTCATATTCTTGAACAAAGTCTGCCAAAAACTTGCTAGTAAAACCCTTTGTCTCTGTCAGACACAATACTCCTTGGGAGGCCATGCAATTTATATACATTTCCATGAATAATTCATCTACACCCTCAGCAGTATAAGGGTGAACAAGAGCTATGAAGTGAATCATATTTAGTCAACCTATCAACAATTACCAGGATGACCTCCTTGTGATGAGATTTGGGCAACCCCTCCACAAAGCCATGGATATGCTCTGCCAGGCATCCTCAGGTATATTCAAGGGCTGCAATAGACCAGGGTTTCTACATGTTCATTCTTACACCTTTGGCAGATGTCACAAGTTTCTCACAAACTGCTTGACATCTCTTTTAAACCCTTTCCAATATCACAAGGACTTCAGCCTTGGAAGTACCATTCTGCCCTGAGTGACCTCCAATAGAAGAGGTATACAACTTATCTATTAGTTCCTTTCTTAGATTCCCTACAATTCCCACATATAGCCTATTTTTGTATCTTACCAGGCCCCCAAATACAGAAATCTTTCCCCTGGTAGCAGGAGATATTAAAGCAGTAGTCAAATTCTCAGATGCACATTCATCTTGTTCATAGCTTTTGATAATTTCCTCTATCCACTGAGATTGTAAAGCAAATATGGAATGCAATGTGGTTTCAGCCCCTTCCCTTCTTCTGGATAGTGCATCAGTAGCAGCATTCTCCCTTCCCTTCTTGTATTGGATTGAGTAATCCAATCCAAGTAACTTTGTGAATCCCTTCTGTTGCAGTGGAGTGGTAATTTTTTGATCCAGGAGGAATCGTAGGCTGTGATGATCAGTTTTATAATGAAATGCCTTCCAAAGAGATATGATCTCCACTTATCCATTGCATTAATGATGGATAAGTATTCCTTTTCATATATGGAAAGTCCCAAGTGCTTGGCTCCAAAAGCTTTACTATAAAAAGCCACATGTCTGTCTTCTTGAACCAGCACTGCTCCCATACCATTGTAGTTAGCATCAGCCTCCACACTAAATTCCTTTTGAAAATCAGGCAAAATCAGAACAGGGGAGTGACAAAGGGCCTTCTTAAGATTTTCAAAGGCCGCATCAGCCTCCTCAGACCATTTAAATCCATCTCTTTTCAACATGTCTGTCAATGGCTTACTAATAATCCCATACCCTTGGATAAACCTTCTGTAATATCCAGTCAAGCCTAAGAATCCCCTCAAAGCCTTCATAGTGTTTGGTTTAGGCCATGCAGCCACAACTTGCAACTTAGCAGGATCTATGTGTAATCCAGCCTTGGATATAATGTGTCCAAGGTATTCTACTTGATCTTGTGCAAAGGAACACTTATTGAGTTTGGCTAAGAGTTGATGTTGTCTTATGATAGTTAAGACTTCCCTCATATGCTTCGAATGATCTTCCAAGCTAGTACTATAGATCAGTATATCATCAAAGAACACTAATACTAATTTTCTAAGTAATGGTCTGAACATTTGGTTCATTAGTGCCTTAAATGTAGCAGGGGCATTGGTGAGACCAAATAGTATTACCTTAAATTCATACAGCCCTTGATGAGTCCTAAATGCTGTCTTAAACTCCTCACATTTCTTCATCCTTACCTGGTGGTAACCAGATCTTAAATCCAACTTGGAAAAACACATTGCACCTGCTAGTTCTGAAAACAGATCTTCCACTAAGGGTATAGGGAATTTGTTTTTGACAGTGATGTTATTCAGTGCCCTATAATCCACACAGAATCTCCATGTATTGTCCTTTTTTGGCACTAAAAGGACTGGGGATGCAAAACATGATGAGCTAGGGGTAATTGTGCCAGCTGAGAGCATTTCCTCCACCATTCTCTCAATGGTATTCTTTTGATCAAAATAATATCTATAGGGGCCAATGTTGATTGGTTTAGAGTTGGGAAGTAAGGGAATGGTGTGGTCCAGGCTTCTGTTTGGGGGTAAGGTGGTGGGCTCTTGGAATAGATCTCTGAATTCATTGAGCAATTGTGTCAGTTCTGGAGTCATAGTGTGGTCAGTGGTGTTGTTTAGGCAAGGTTCATTATCACACCTATTGGCTGTCATTGACAAGCACTGCACCAACAGCCCTTGCACCCCATCCTTATGTCATTTCTTTACTTCTTTCACAGAAGCTGCCTTCAATAAAATCCTTATGTTGAGTCCTTTGAGAAATACTTTCTTCCCTTCCTTGTGGAAGGAGATTCCTGGGGGTCTTGTGTGCAATTGAATGAGAGAAAATTGATCAATCCAGTCCATCCCCAATACCATATCACAACCCCCCATCCTTAAGAGCCTGAAACTCTTTACAAATTCTTCCTGTTGGATTTGCCAGCTAAGCCCCTTGCACACTAAGTTACAGAGCACCTTCTCCCCATTAGCGACAGTTACTACAAGAGGATTGGCTTGCTCAAGTTCCCTTCTCAAGTGATGTAAAGCTAGGGGTCAAGGAAACTGTGGGTATTGCCACTGTCAACTAGGATCACTACAGGCTGCTTGTGAATCAGTCCCAACAATTTGATAGTATTCAACCCATCTCCCCCTACCAGAGCACATAGGGATACTTCTGCCACCTGCTCTTGTTCTCCTTCTTCTGGCCCTACACCTTTAGGGGTCTCCCCCCTTCTTCCCCTTCTATAATGTTAAATGTAAGGGATCCTAACACTTGTGACCTAGTTACCAGGGATCAAAACATCTAAAGCTACATTTTCTGCTCTCTTAACTGATTTCTGAATTGGATATTTCTGGGCTTTTGGATGTCATTGATTTGGGTAGAGGATGATGGTTTAGTGTTTAGGCTGATGGTGTGGATTGATTAGAATGAGAACTTTGGGTTCTGGTAGGTTGGCTAGTTTTTGTATTCCAGGGTGGTGTTTTTGAGGTTTATCAGTAGCCCTTAGGCATCTCTCATACTGTCTGGCAAGCAAAATGGCATCCTCGAACCTCACAGGTTTTGATGTTCTAACAAAACACCTTAAATTCCGTTTTAACCTGGCAATATAGTTTTCCATAAAGTAAACCTCAATACAGACCTCTTGTTCTCCTTCTTCTGGACCTACAGTCCCCTCACATAAACTAAGCAAGAGTGAGGGTGAGCCACTTGATGACAATACTCAATATAGAAGGATAATAGGAAAACTCCTATACTTAACCATAACCAGACTGATATTAGTTTTGCTACTCAGCAGTTGTCACAATTTCTTGACAAACCTATTCACTTGCACTTACAAGCTACCCACAGGGTGTTGAGATACATAAAAGATGCCCCTGGTCAAGGCCTTTTCTTCCCAACAACTTCTTATATGCAATTAAAAGCCTTTTCTGATTCAGATTGGGGTGCTTGTGTGGATACAAGAAAAATCAGTTACTGGTTTTTGCATCTTTTTGGGGAATGCCTTGGTCTCATGGAAATCCAAGAAACGTGCCACAGTATCTAAGTCATCCTCAGGGACAGAATACAAGGCCCTAGCAACTGCAACTTGTGAGATACAATGGCTATCTTTCCTACTGGCAGAATTCGGAGTTCAGCATAATGAAGCAATAACTGTGTATTGCGATAGTAAAGTATGCAATTGCCATAGCAGAGAATCCTGTATTTCATGAGAGGACAAAACACATAGACTTGACTGTCACCTGGTCAGGGAAAAGTTAAGCAAAGGCCTTATCAAACTCTTCCACATTGCTTCTGAAAGACAACTAGCAGACACCTTCACCAAAGCTCATTGTCCTAGTTCTTTCCATAGTTATATTTCCAAGCTTGGATTGTTAGACTTGTACAATCCAGCTTGAGTGGGGCTATTAGGATTAAAGGATTGAAGCCACTTGGCACAATCCTATTATCTCTTATTTCTGTTATGTTGTTGAGTTAGTTAGCAGTAGCAGTTAGTTTCCAAACAGTAGATGTTAACTGTTTTCTCATCTCCTTCCCTTTGTATAAAAGAGAACTCTATTTCTTCGTTGAAAGCTAATGAAAAAAATACTTGTTTTCACTTCAATATTTCTTCCTCTCTCCCCATTTTGTAACAAAATCAAAATTTTTTTTTAAGAATAAGAATATTAAGCAAACTTTATAGTAATTTACGATTCTTTTTTTTTTTAATAAAATAAACATGCTTTGCAACCTCTGATGGCGTATCTATTAGGACTATAGTACTTGAGTTAGGCTAGAAATCTATTTCGTATCTTTATATTTGTATCTTCAGACTTTGGTATTGAATACAACACACAATTCATATCCTCATCTGGTATAAGCTTCCAGGTTTTCTCTCATGGCATCTCTCGGTGTTAATGATGACAGTTCTATTTGCTACTCTTCTGAACGAACTGTTACCGAGGCTCCGCCTATTCCCGTTGGCAATAGCATTTCATTGGCTCATCACTTTGTCTCCCTCAAAGCTGACCACTCGCAATTTCTTGTTCTGGAGGACGTAGATGCTATCGTTCTTGGAAGGTCAGGGCCTTCCTGGCTATGTCGATGTCACGGTGCCATATCTGTCTTCCTCGCCAGCGGCTGCCTTGACCGTGTACAGTGCTGTGGCGGTGGTTGCTTCGGAGCTCTCGTCACAGCAACTCCTGTGGAGATGCCAAGACAAGGTCATCTTGTCGCTCCTCATTTCGTCGCTTTCGGAAGAGACTTTGCCCCTAGCGGTTGGCCGGGCTACGTCGAGGAAGCTATGGCTTGCCATCGAACAGACTCTCGGTTCTTCGACGAGGGTTTGGGCATTGCGGCTGTTCGGTGCGTTACAGGCCATGCCGTCAGGGTGACTCTTCGATCTCAGACTACCTCAACCGTGAGCAGATGCTTGTCGAGGATTTAGCCCTTGTTGGCCGACAGGTCACGTTGGACGATCGAAACTTGTATGTCTTTCGTGGCTTGCGGCCTGAGTTTCGTCCGTTGGTGGCAACTTTGACGCGAGGTGCTCTTGTTCCATTGACTGAGGTGGCAGACTTCTTAGTGTCGCAGGAGTGGATTTGTGCGGATGATGGTGTTGGTCTCGGTGCACCGGCCGCTAATGACCGAGAGCCGTGGTGGATGCGGTGGTTCGTAGCAGCGCGGTGGCGGTTGGGGTGGTCAGCAGTAGCATGGCGGCAGTGGTCGCAGCAGAGGGAATAGGGGGCGTGATCGTGGGCACTCCAATTCCGGGCCGCGGTGTCAGATTTGCAATAAGCATGGCCACATTGCTATTTCGGGTTATCAACGTTTTTCGACCTCTCTACCACCCTAGGCGAATGCGGTTGTTTCCGGCGATGACATTAATTCAGGTGGCCCTCATTAGTGGTTCCCTTACACTGGTGCCACGAATCATGCTACACTTGATTCCTCTCTAATGACTTCCGCGACAAGTTATGATGGCCTAGAGAATCTACGGGTCGACAGTGGTACAGGTTTGCCTATCATTAATGTTGATTCTGCTTCGTTAGCCACTGATTCTAGGTCTTTTAGAATGTATGATGTCTTGCATATCCCTGGTTGTTCAGCATTTTGCTAAAGATAATAATGTTTTCTTTGAATTTCATCCTTTGTGTTTCTATGTGAAGGACATTACGACCAAGAAGGTTCTTTTTTTGGAGCATGCATCTGGAGGTCTTTATGCTTGGCCCACTCCGCGTCCAGCTCCTGCTGCATTTGTTGTCGCACGTTCATCTTTTGTTTGGCATATGCAGCTTGGTCATCCTCATTCGAGAGTCTTGCGTCAAATTTTAGAATCTTCGTCTGTTAGTAAATTTAATTCTAGTGACCTTTCCAATATTTGTTCGTCTTGTCAATTGGGAAATTCATATCGTTTTCCTTTGTCTCGTGTTGAAACTACTAGTACGCAGCCTTTGGAATTAATTTATTCTAATATTTGAGGCCTTATGATCATGTTGATCTAGTTACTACCGCTGCTCCCGAACCCACTTGCTACTCTCAGGCGGCCAAGTTCCTGAGTGACGCGATGCGATGGATTTGGAATTCAATGCCTTGGTTCATAATAATACGTGGTGGCTTGTCCCATATAAATCAGGTATGAATGTTGTAGGCTGCAAGTGGGTATTACGAACCAAGAAAAAAGTTGATGGTTCGATTGAGCAACATAAAGCTCGGCTGGTCGCGAAGGGTTTTAATCAGGTCACTGGAGAGGACTTCTTTGAGACCTTTAGTCCTGTGATTAAGCCTACTACGGTACATCTCCTCTTATCCTTGGATGTCTCTCGTGGTTGGGCTATTCGGCAATTAGAGATTCATAATGCCTTTTTGAATGGTAATCTGGCTGAGACTGTTTTTATGTGCCAACCACCTGGTTATGAAGACAAGACATTGCCTGGTCATGTGTGCCGACTTCAGAGATCTCTTTATGGTTTGAAACAGGCGCATTGTGCCTGGTTTACACAGTTACACAATTTTTTGGTTGCAGTTGGTTTCTCGCCCTCTAAAACTCATGTCTCTCTCTTTATTTATTCTCGTGATAATATCCAACTTTATTTTATGGTTTATGTGGACGACAACTTAGTTACGGGCTCTAACTCGGATCGTGTGGCTAGTCTTGTTGATAAATTGGCTTCGGAGTTCAAAGTTCGTGATATGGGGGTTCTATCTTTTTTTTTTGGGCATTGAGACTGTCCCGATCTATGGTGGAATGTTTTTGTCCCAACAGCACTACATGACGGATATTCTGCAACGAGCTGGTATGGTTGACTGCAAGCCCGTGGCCATGCCGATTTCATCAGCTAAGATCACGGACGAGACCTCCCGTTCCCTGTGTTGATCCCACACATTATCGAAGTCTAGCTGGTAACCTTCAATACCTTACGGTCACCCGTCCGAATTTGTCCTATGCGGTTAATCGTCTGTGTCAGCACTTTCGTGCACCTACTACTACAGACTGGGCCGCTCTCAAGAGAGCTTTGAGGTATGTCAATGGGACTTCGCATCTTGGTCTTCGCATATCTCGTTCTGTTTCTCTTGATATTCATGCTTACTCTAATTCGGATTGAGCTGGTAATCCGGATGATCGAAAGTTGACTAGTGGTTTTGCTGTGTTCTGTGGTGGCAATCTTATTTCTTGGGTATGCCGGAAGCAGGGGACTGTGACACGCTCCTCGACTGAAGCAGAGTACAAGGGATTGGTTGATATATCCGCGGAGGTAACCTGGTTGGTTTCCTTGATGAAGGAGATCGGTTTTCATCCTGTCTCGCCTCCCAAGCTGTGGTGTAACAATTTGGGGCTACTTATTTATGTGGGTGGGAATCCAGTGTTTCATGCTCGCACGAAGCACATTGAGATTAATTACCAATTTGTTTGTGATAAGATGGCTAAAATGGAGTTGCAGTTTCATTTTATATCAACTAAAAGATCAGCTGGCAGACATTTTTTATAACCTCTTTCTTCTTTACGTTTTTACTTTACTGCGTCGCAAGCTCAATGTTTTGGCTAGCCAACCTTGTGCTTGAGGGGGAGTATTAGGACTATATATAGTACTTGAGTTAGGCTAGAACTTTATTTCGTATCTTTGTATTTGTATCCTCATATCAGACTTTGGTATTGAATACAACACACAATTCATATCATCATCGTATCTTTAGGACAATTATGCCATGAACAAGGGGTCCATCTTGCAAGGTGAATCGAAGTTTAAAATACACCATTTATATATTGAATGTTCAATTGTTGTACTACAACTCAGATTTCCCCCTTCCAGTTTTAAATAAAAAAATATTGAATATTCACAATTTACATACAAAATTTACATACTGAAATTTTAGCACAACTTTCATTTTCATGTTGCATAGGAATTTTAGAATAATATGAAATTCTTTCAAAAAAAAAATAATAGAAATTGATCTTTACTGTATAAGTTTGAAAAAAAAAAAAAAAAAAAAAAAAACTTAAAGTTTCAAAAAAGAAATATTAATAACTCACAAAATGTTATAAATTTAAAAACATTCAAAAACTTAGAGACAATTTACATCTAATAGAAAAGGTCGAGACCAATATACTTACAATTTCTTGTGACGAAATAGAGGTGCTAGGGAGTTGAATCCACTGGTGTTGCATATTCATTCTCATATGCTAGGTTATGTACCTGTATGGGATTAATATAAATTCAAATTCTATTTTGATCTATTACTTCTGTTAAACCAAAAGTTTTTTTTTTTTTTTAAATAGTAAAAAAGCCTTTCTAGTAATTCGGGATTTTGTATCTAATAAATAATGAACCTACTTTGCAACCTCTGCTGCCATATCTTTCACTCAAATAATGCACATCAAAACTTAAATCTAATAGAACTTACAATTAAAGTTCTTTTTTCTGGTAAAAGTACAAATTATTGAAGTTTTAGCATACCTTACAATTTGAAGTTGTATGGAAATTTAAAATAATATGAAATTCATCTTTACTGTTTAATTTTTGAAAAAAAAAAAACCTTGAAGTTCCCAAAAGGATTATGAAAGTGCAAAAAAAATTGAAGTTAGGACTTACCGTTGCTTGTGACGGAAGAGAAGTGATGAAGATGTTGCAATCCATTGATTTTGACATTTGTTTTGCCAAGCCTTTTCTCACAAATCTCTCGTGCAAAATCAGCCACCCTTTCACTCACGTCAAACAATTCCATCAATTTAAGGTTGTCGACATTAGCAAAATCCTGTGGAATATTTTGTAGCGAAAAACAGTTCTTGAGACCAGACTTTCTAGAACTGGAAAGTTTTTCTCCACTACAGATGTCCAAGTTACAAGGTTTGTATTTCCAATGCGCAAATACTTAAGTCCATTGAAAATAACATTACTATTTAATCCCAAAGTTCTCCGGAGAACGCATTGTCATCCAACTTAAGCACCTCAAGTTCCTCCAGTGATCCCAATACACTCATGTCGTTCCATTGAAACAATGTACCAGACAATGTTAACTTTCTTAGTCTTCTTGGAAACTTATCCAACATTGGGACCTTCAACTCTACTTCCTCGGAGTTTCCATGAAGCTTCAAGTTTTCGAGGCATTCTAGCATTTGAATATTGTTGAACAAGCAAACATTTTGCTTTTCTCGATGAAGTTGTGATAAGTTCCCACGACACCTAATTTTTGGAGTTGGGGGGTCTGTTGAGATCTTGCTTGTGCAACTTCCCTGTGATATGGTAGAGAGTGGTGAGGATATTTGTTTGTTTGCCTCTTTTAGGACGGAGAGGGTAATTGCGTTAGAGGTATTGGTGTGCACATTGCACTTAGACTTTTCATGTTCCATATGCCTCCCTTAATTTGTAGTGCCCTTTCTGCGGTTTTGATCACTAGAGTCTCTAACAATATAAGATTCTGGAATGACTTTGGGGAGGAAAATGATATCAGCTGGATTGCAAGATAAGCTGATCAAGCGTCGGAATATAGCTCATTTGGCAGCGAGCTAAATTTGCTGGATTCAATATTCAACACCTGAAATTTCAAAGCTTTACTAGGATGCTTTCCAACTGCTCTGGGTCGAATGGAATCTCACTCTCTTCGTTAAGATGATAGCAACAATATGAAACATCCGTTTTTTTGCAGAAGAGATTTAATAATGAATCAGCATGGATGGATTAATGAATCAAATATGTTTATAGTGTAATAGGAACAAGACGATCTAATTGAATATCTTGCACCTAATCTTTGTCCCTCACCCCACTACATGGGAATAAATTTGTCCTTTCGCTTCACTCCTGCCAGAAGTTCATGCAATGTTCATGAATGCAACATGTTTTTGATTTGACCATCCGCCTTCTTTTTTTCACCATCACAGATTCTACTTCAACAAGAACATTAAATATTTTAAAGCTTCAGCTTCTACATCTAAACCGACCCCCACTCATCTTGTTGGAATTGAAATCATCAGAATCCACAAATGAATTAAACTTCCAAGCAACAAATCTCATATCCCATGGAAAAAACATGCAAAATATAAGAGCAATTTTTCAACTTCCTCACCAGGCAAATCAGTTAGCTCAACTTTTACAAAGCTCATGGTAGCTCAACTCTAGATCATCTAGAAGCGGATTATCAAGCCACTCGTTGCCAACCAACAGACTTATAAATTGTGAGGATACCAGCTACCTGAATACAAGAGCCATGGGCAACCCATTGCACTTTTTGCTATTTTTATCCCAACTTCTTAATTAATGTGTCAAAGCGTCCCTCTGTTACAAAGGACATTATTTTTTTATTAGCAACCAACCATCATTCATTGCTTAACTTTCCCTAAACCATGGATTTCAGGTAGACTCAACTACATTGCCACTTCTGGTGGTTATCAACACTCTTACTCCCTTTCATGTTTTTAGGGAATGCAACTTTGAAGAATCCCACTCTTCTTTTCCCTGCACATTATCCAATTACAATGAAGTACCTTTGGATCCTCTAATAATTCTTTATTTTAGCTTCCAACAGCATCTTCTAAAGCCGTGCTAAAGTCTTCTGTTGCTTTGAAAATTTGATGTAGAATGTCGATTAATTTTTGTTTCTACAAAAGCCTTGTGAAACATGAACCCAAATGCAATGGGTGAAATTTTTCCTGATTTCCGGGTCTTTCAAAAATCAAGTAGCAAATGTAGTTTTTCCTGTCCCAGCATTCACCCACAATTGGGATGACCACATAAATCTTTGGATGCTTCCACTAATCGAGTTTTTTATGGGTTTTCAGAATCATCATTAAAACCACTATCTTATTTTCACGTAACTCTGCACGACCTGAAAATTCAATGATCCAATACTAATCAAGTGTTGAGGGTCAATTATATCATGGAACCAGGGTCCAATGGCATTGTGACCCTAGATCAAAAGAAAGAGGTACAAAGTTCATACTTGTAAACTACAGAATTTCATAACACATGACACAAAAATCACAATACAAGACATGTACACGATACATATGTTAAATATTTACTTATTTTTTAAAATCTGATTTAGGCACAAAATTTCGCAACACAAGACACAAAATTTATAACATAAGATCACAACTATTAATTTTTTCATGCTACAAATCATATAGTATTCGAAACACAAAACACAAAAACTCCACAACATAAAACACATGCACATGCACCAGGGCATCCACAATGCACAATGACCCTAAAACCATAGATATAACGATTGGTGGGTGAGGGAAAAATTATACCATTGAGGATGTACTAGGGTCTACGGTGAATTTGTTAGACCCCTGGTCCAAAAATAACTTTAAAATTCTTTATTGTAGTGGCATATTCTGTACCTTGCAGTCACTATTTCAAAAATTGGTCTAGGCGCCTGCCTAGACGACTTGCCGCTTACAGCCTAGCGCACTCCCTCGGGGGAGTCGGTGTGGGGGTCAACGCTCCTCAAGAGCGTCCTAGCGCACTCCCTCGGGGGAGTCGGTGTGGGGGGGTCAACGCTCCTCGAGAGGCCTCCGGGGCCAAGCTGGGGCGCTTCGAATATTCCTTAGGCCCTTCTAAAGGAACGGGTCAACAAGTGTTGCAACGACTTGTTGGATCGCGAACCACCCCTTACTTGGAAGTTCTGGGGGCCTGGGGTGCGATGGGAGGTGACCCCGTCGTGGCGGTTGTTGGTGAGTCGATCCTTTAGGTCCCCCGCTAAACCTTACGCTCCCACTCGGAGGTGACGCGAGAATTACACCCACTCAGGGGTGACGCGATGTTGCGAGAATTACATGAATTACGGGAGGTAGATTCCGATCTTGCAATAACTAATGGATATAGCACGCTCGAGCTTGCGGCCATGTTTGGTTAATGGCGAATCGTCATTTTTTTTTTTTTTGTGGCCAGTTTGGTTATGGCGGATCCGTCATTTTTTTTTTGAACAGACCACCATGTTTGGCGGTTTGACCATGTCAAACCACCAAAATTAAGTGTTTGGTTAGTCAGCGGTTTGCTCCAAACGCTGCTTTGCCAAACGGCTGCAAAGAGCAGCATTTGCAATGAGCGTTTTGGAAGAAAATAAAAATTTTCCTAAAACGCCCGAATATTTGAAAAAAAAATATAAAAAATTAACTGAATAACTGAGGAGCCAAAACTGCCCAATGTTGGCCCATCCACCCAGATGGGCAACAAGTTGTGATTTATGTGTGGACTTGTGGAGCCTTTTAAAGAGCCTCAAGACTCCATTCCCATTTTTTCCACCGATGCTGGCACGATGGGAAAAGTGAGGCTGCTCCCTTTTTCTTTCTTTCTTTTTTTTTTTTCTAATTTTTTCTTTTTTAATTATTTTTTTTAAAAATTTTTTTAATTATTATTATTATTATTATTATTATATTATTATATTATTATTATTTAAATTGACATTTTATTATATTTTATATTATATTATATTATTATTATTTTATAAAGTCATTTTACATGTTAACCGCTAATCTAAACCGCTTAATTTTAACAACACTTTTTACAAACCGTTAATACAATCGCTGGTCCATATTAATCCGGAGTCCGAATGATTAAACCCAAGAAATAAATGATAATAAAGGAAATTATGAATGGTAAAGGACAAGGTAAGAACATATTGAGAAGACAATAAATGACGAGTCACGGAGACAATTGTATTAAAGCTTTGGTAATGCTCTTACAATAGGTAATTTAGACAAGATAGAACATAATGTCTTTGATGAAACAAAATTAAACTTTTATACTAGAGGAAACTCGTAACCACCCCTAAAGAGGAGGGAACGGTTACAACCGCCCTGCTCCCGGTCTGGCGACCGAGCACTCAAGTGGGCCAACTGAGGCCCAAGTCGAGACCCTTGGGGCTCGGCCACAGCTCAGACTACCCGAGTCAAGCATGGAGCTTGACCGCGGGTCTTCCTTGCTTCACATCTCCGGGTGGGTTTTATCCATCCCCAATACATTCATCACATTCTATTTCAGTGACGAGAATGATAACAACCACTACCCAGAGATGTGTATTGGGTAAACTTGTCTGCTACATTTCCCTTATTTTCTTTACAAAAGCATATATGGCACAATTCCATATTGATGTAAGCAAATATGTGATCTTGTATTGTAATAATTGAAGAAAATAATTTGAAATACTATGATAATTTGGGAATAGAGTTTTTGTGGTACCTTGTGAGATGGCAGATCACTATGTTTGTTGTAGTCCTCCCGGAGGTGTCGAAGGTCTTCCTTGTGGTTTTCGCTAATGGTTTTCACTTTCTCCTTAATGGACTGGATCTCATCACTCGCAACCTTGAGCTTTCCAAAAGTCGAATCTTATCAAAAGCTTTTGCCAAGGCATTCTTCTTCTCCTGTGCAAAGTAGTTAGCAACTGCATCCCTGGCTTCATTCACAAGTGTTCGGAATCTTTTTAGTATCACTCTCAAAACACGGTGTTCATCGGCCTGTGGGTTCTTGCAAGCTACCACCAAGTTCTCTGTAAACGTTTTGATTAGGGAGGTCAAGTCCTGTATCTCAGACTTCATGTCACAAACCAGTTTGACATTATTGTCTCCTACAGTTTGGACTAGCATGTTTACCGCCTGCTCTACTTCCTCTATCACTTTGTCATAGCCTGTCGGTCTCTCGATCTGTGGACAAATACAAAATTCAAAGTGATATAGTTATAGTAATACCGCAATCGAATTTATCATACCGCATTTACTCAAGTTTAATTTAATTTTCTTCTCCTTACTCAATATGAAATATGATAATTTAACAATAGTTTTTGTGGTACCTGGAGAGTTAGCAGTACATTGTTGTGGGTGATGGTGAGGGAGTGAAGGTCATTTTGGTGTTGTTGGCGAAATATATTCACCTTTGACCTAACAGACTGGATCTTACTCGCACAAATTTTGACATTTCTTCTATACTGCCTTTTGAGGGTTTTGCCTTGATAGGATAACATGAGAGCACAGTAGAAGCAAGCCGCATCCAGGGCTTCATTCACAATAGTTTGGAAGCTTTTCAGCATCAAAACATCGGCAGATGCAATTGGGTTCTTGTAAGCTTCGTGGAGCCTGGCATTAAACGTTTGGATATCCAAGCTCACATCATTTAACTCTGAATATAAGCCAGGAGGTCACCATTCCACTCACTATTCCACTTTACAAAACCAATCAGTTTGTTTAGCCTTTGCTCTGTCATTGTGTCGGTGCTTGCCGTTATTGGTCCCTTTCCCTGAACAATTAAGAGATGCATTTAATTTGATATCAAAGAGATGCAAATGAGCAATTAAAATTATGCTCTGCAATGCAAAAACGGCGTCATTTTACTTTTTTTAAAAAATTTTGATTGCCGTGAGTTACGTAAACATATGTTCATAATTTTATAATTTCACATTCTGAATGTATAGTTATGAAGTTATAAAATGTGTAGTTATGCAATTCTGAATGTATAGTTATGAAGTTATGGATGGTGTGTTCGTAGTTTATGCATCCAATTCTGAATGTACAGTTTATGAAGTTATAATTTCACATTCTGAATGTATAGTTATGAAGTTATGTGATGTGTAGTTATGCAATTCTGAATGTATAAATTATAATTTATGAAGTTATGCGATATGTAGTTATGCATGCAATTCTAAATGTATAGTTATGAAGTTATGGATGTGTAGTTATGCAATTCTGAATGTATAGTTCAAATTATGTACAACATAACGTCGTTAACGTCAATCGAAACTGAATATAGATATTTCTTAAAATTGAACGTCAAAACGACGTCATTTTAACAACCCGTGTGCACCATTCATGGTGCACACAGTTGCACAGCATAAATGCTCCATGCAAATGCTGGGTTTTATATTTTTTATTTTAAAATATGACTAACAAATTATTTTGCTCTAAATATTACTCCCCATCCCATTTATATATCTGGTTTAGTTAATAGTGTCTGTTGAAGTTATTAAAAGTAAATCTTTCACAATATTAAATTTACTATTATTTAATATATAGAGATTTATATATATTTAGAAATTACATTACAAGTACTATTTAACCACAAAAAATTAAATTTAATTAAAAAATATTATAAAATATTAAAATAAATAAAGAATAATGAGTTAGTTTGACTAATGAATGGAAAATTAAATAAGTAAATGTGACAAAGGGAATACCTATTATTACAACTCTGTTTGGTATGTCAAACTAAAAAGTTAGCAGAAAGTTTTTTTAAAAAATGTAGTTGATAGTTGAAAAGTTAGTAACTATTAGCAGAAAAGTTGAAAAATTGTTAAATTAGCTAATAGAAGGTAGAAGTGTTTGGTAAAGTTAAATGTTTAAAAAGCTTATAATTGGTAAAGATGACAAAAATGAACAAAAGCTTTTTATATATATATTATATATATATTATATATATATATATATATAATATTAATTGTATTATGTGAATGGAATCGGATGAGAAAAATACAAATTTTAAGAAAGAAATGAGGAGTGGAAAAAAAAGAATAGAATTATAAAAAGGAAAAAAGCAAAGAAAAAGAAAAACGAGTTGAAATGCACCAAATAGAAAAAATATAATTTCTTAAACTTTAGCTAAACATTAAAAAAAAAAATTAAAAATTATAACATTCAGCTAAGCACCAAAAAGAAAAATATTTTTCATAAAATGAATCATTTTCTAGAAATCATTTTGGAAAAATATTTTTCAGGTTTCTAAACGGACTGAGTCAATAAATGTAAAATAAAATCTACCAAACAAATTCTTTTTTTTTTTAATTCTAAATATTAATTAATTGGTTTCCAAACTAAATATTTTTAATGAATGATTTTTTTTTTTTCAATAGATAACCATTGGAAACTTAATAATTTTTTTTATTGGAAACTTAATATTAAATCTAACAATAGGACTAAGTCTCGTTTTGGAAACTTGGAAAATATTTTTTAGAAAAATAATTTTTAAAAAATGACGCATTTTTTAAAAAAAAAAATATTTTAATTTTTTATATTTGGTTGAAAGTCAGAAAATTATATTTTTCTGTGAGTCCAAGTATTATTTTTCTATTTATTATAGAATAGTAGTAACACAATCATATCATTTTAATTTCAATTTATTATATTGATTATTACTTAATATGAAAAATATTTTTTACTCCCATGTACTTATACTCATTGAATTGGATGTCCATGAATCAACTTATAACGCAAGATTAAAGTATTTTATCAAATACTTTTAATTAACTAAAATAATAAAATAATAAAATAGGGAAGACAGTGAATTACCATTTTAGAGGTTATGAGGAGCTGGAGCTGGAATCCACAGTTTTTGAGCTTTTCTTTGACCTCTTTCGCAGACTGAACGGTACTTTCACTCATGTGAAACAATTCCATCACCTCAAGGGTATGAACATTAGCAAAAGCTTCTGGGATTTTTTTCAGGGAGCTACAGTCTCGAAGACTAGACTTCGTAAAGCTGGGAAGCTATTCTCTGTGGCTCCCAAGTTACTAGGTTCGTCCTTCCAATACGAAAAATATTGAAGCCGTTTGAAAACAATTTTTTTCTTCCTTAGATCACAATCCTCTCCCTTGAATGCATAGTCATCCAACTTGAGTACTTCAAGCTCCTCCAACACCCCAATACTCTCATGTCTTTCCACTCAAATAGTGTGCCGGAGAAGCTCAACTTTTTAAGCCTTGGTGCATGCACGATGGTCTTGGGAGTGTTAACACTTTATCATATTGGCCATAGAGTTTCAAGTTTTCAAGGCATTTAGCATTTCGAATGGGAAACTTTTCCATGACTTCTGGAATAATTCTAAAAAATCTCCACGAATACCTAATTTTTGGAGATTAGGGGTCCTCCAAAAGATATCCAATGTGAAGCTTGTTGGCGATATTGTAGAAAGTGCACGGATGTCTTTTCCTCCAGAGTTAGTTGTTTCTTTTTTGGAGGAAATGGTAATTGCAGAGAGGTATTGGTGCGTACATGCCTTAACTTTTCCATGTTCCATATGCCTTCATTAATTTTTAGTGTCCTTGATGTGGTTTCGTCACTAAAGTCTCCAATCCACGAAGATTTTTGAATGATTTGGAGAGGGAATCGAGATCAATGCTTTTGATAGCAAGATACCTAAGGAGATGGTAAGTTGTAAAGCTCATCCGGTTGGAACTTATCATCAAATTCGATGGAGAATTCAATGTTCAACACCCTAAGAAGTGGAAAGGTGTTTGGGATGGTTGCTAATTGGTCTTTTGTAAAAGAAGTCTCACCCTTTTGTGAGGAAAACAACAACAAAGAATGGATATGTTTGCCAAATGGGCATAAAACTCCTCTTTTGGTTGTAGGATTTGATGAGGACATCAAATTTGTTGTTTGTAAAGGAGTGGAAACAAAGACGACGAGTTGAAGAAATATTCTCATGAGGAGTTGAAGAAGAAGAAGTATTATCATTATCATCTAACCTTTGCCCCTCATCCATTACATGGAACAAATTTAATCCTTGCAGCTTCACTTTTGCAAAACTCATGTAATATGTTGGGATACAACAAGTTTTTATTTGTCCATTTATTCTTCGATTTACCACCATCACCAAGATTTCTATCCACGGAGATCATTCAAATATTTTTGAGCTTCAACTTCTGCTCTAAAAGCATACCCTTGCTCATCTATTGTTGGAATGAATTCTTCAGCAATCCACAAAACGAATCCAATTTCCAAAACAATCTCATGTCCGATGGGGAAACATGCAAAATACAGGAAGCAATTTTTCAATTTCTCATAGGTAAATCATTGTAAGTCATTTACTCTGTCACGGTAGATTTGGCCTTCTCGATTAATTTCTAAAAATGGATTTTCAACAACCCGTTGCCAGTCAACAATATTCCTACGTTGACGTAGCATACCACCTACCGCTACTAAAGCTAGTGGTAATCCATTGCATTTATTTGCTATTTCTTTCCCCACATTTTCTAATACTTGGTCATTGCATCCCTCTGTACCAAAAGCATTATTTTTCAATAGCAACCAACCTTCCTCATTGTTTAACTTTTCTAAATTATGAGATTTCCAGTTAGAATCAACTACATTGCCATATGGGGAGGTCACCAGGACCCTACTTCCTTTCAAGTTTGTAGGGAATACAACTTTAAAAGAATCCCAATCTTCTTTTTTCTACATCATCCAATACAACAAAGTACTTTTCATGCCTTTAGAAGTTCACATATTTCACGTGCGATATCCTTCTTCAGTCATCATGCTAATATCCTCTTCTACGGTTGGTAATTTGATAGATGATATCAATGTATTTCTGTTTTCTATCAAAACCTGTAAAAAACATTAACGCCAAATGTACTTGTTGAAATTGTTCGAGAATGATTATTGCTCTTCATAATCATCGAGGGCAATATAGTTTTTCCAGATCAGTTATCCCCATCAATTGGATGGACAATAGAAATTATTGGAGTGCCTCTATGAAACCCTGGTTATAGTCTTCATATCATTTAAATTCCGAAATACCTTGTCTTTCTCTACGGTTGGTCGAAACCTAAATAAATTGATCGAAAAAGGCCGGATCATTAAAAATCTGTACGTAACCAAGGCTAACTAAGTGCATAAATACAAATATTCAATTAAGTACAGTGTACCATTGTACTCTTCAAATGCGCAAGACGCAGTCTTCTTATTTGAACAAGTATGTGAATTTTTACTTTAGAACGACACAGTATTATATATAAATATATATATATGTAGATAGTATATAAATATAGATATATCTAGTAGTATATATATATAGTATGTAGTATATATGCAATTCAGTTTTACTACCCAGTGAATTGCAAGTATTCTAAGCTGATTTGGCCAGAGGCATCTTGTGCTCAGCGGTATCTTTGTGACCTTTTTTTGTAGGAAAGGTTGATATAACCGAGGATCCATCATGTTGAGTGGTATGGTATTGACTTTTTGAAACATAGATAACAAAAAAAAAAAAAAAAAAGAAAAAAAAAAAAAAAAAAAAAAAAAAAAAATGTGACTCATTTTATTAAAGATGAAAACGATAGTTTTCATTCAAGAAACAAATTATATAATGAAAGTACGTAAGTAAATAACCACACCCGTTATGATCTAGCTTAGTTTTTTCTATAAGCCACGCCCAATTGGGATTTTAGCTCAATTTTGAAGGAATGAAAAATTCGATGTTGATTGTTTGACCATCTAATGAGGAATGGTAGATTTCTATTAGGAGTCTATCTTATTCAGTAGTTGAGTTGTGTTAGGTCTTCTTTTGTATAGTCTTATATTCTCTCTGTACGTTTACATTCATTGAATATACAGAACATATTATCCTCATCTGGTATCAAGAGTTTCACGGTGATATTCTTATGGCGACCCTCGGTATTGACGATGGATCTGTTGGTGTTTCGTCTGAACGGACTGTCTCGGAGGCTGCGCTTTCGGCTCCCCTTCAGTCGAATGTGTCATTTTCTTCCGCCCACCACTTCGTTTCGATCAAGCTGACGTCCCGGAACTATTTTTTTTTGGCGAACGCAGTTGTTGCCTTTTTTTGATGGCCAGGGGTTGCTTAGCTTGGCTTTGTTGATGGCTCTGTGTCGTGCCTGCCGGAGGTCTCGTCGGTTGTGTCCGCCGAGGGAGCACTAGTGGCAGTTCCGGCGTCATCTTCTGCTGCTCGCGTCGCTTGGCTTCGCCAAGATAAGGCTGTGCTCTCGCTTCTAATTTCTTCTCTTTCAGACGAGATGATGCACCTTGTTATCAACGTGACGACGTCCCGGCAGCTATGGCAGTCGATTGAACGGGAGTTGGGGTCGACAACCCGTGCACGTGCGCTCCGACTCTCTGGACAGTTGCAGTCGCTGCGGCAAGGGGATTCGACCACACTGATTACCTCGGTCGTGCTCGCGTCTTCGTGGAGGATTTGGCTTTGGCCGGCCGACCGGTGACCTTGGAAGATCAAAACATGTTTATCTTCCGTGGGTTGCGCACCGAGTACCGGCCATTGGTGGCGTCACTGACGAGAGGTCTTCCTCTCTCTCTTTTTGAGCTTTCCGACTTTCTTATCTCACAGGCGTTTATATGTGCGGACGATCCCAGCAAGATGGCTGCTGCTCCGATTGCCATGGCGGCTCAACGCGGTGGTCGTTCCGGGGAGCAGCGCGGTGGATGTGGTCGGCGTGGTGGCCACAATCGGCAAGGTGGCCGCGGTCGAGGTGGTGGCGTGCGATGCCAGATATGCAATAGTTCTAGTCATTCGGCGCTGACCTGCTTTCGGCGTTATTCGGATGCTCCCGGGCCGCAGGCTCATGTTGCTTTTCGGTGGAGGATTCGGGCTCGGCGAGTACTCAGCAGTGGTTTCCTGATACGGGTGCTTCTATCACGTACACCAGATCAGTCCTTGATGTCCGCTGCGGCTTCTTATTCTGGGCCTTACACACTACGGGTTGGCAACGGTAAATCCTTACCTATTGTTAGTCTGGTTCGGCTTCGGTAGCCTCTTCTAGTCGTTTTTTAATTTATCTGATGTTCTGTTCATTCCTGGTTTGTCATGTGTCTCTGTTATCTGTTCAGCGCTTTGTAAAGATAATTCTGTATTTTTTGAGTTTCACTGGACTATTTTCTTGTGAAGGATCGTACCACCAAGGCGGTTTCTGTATAAGGGACGGGCCTCGGATGGTCTTTATTCGTGGCCAGTCTCCCGTCCGAGTCCCGCTGCGTTAGGTGTTTCTCGTTATCTTCTTCTATTTGGCATAGTCGGCTGGTCACCCTCAATGATCGTGTTCTGCGTTAGATTTTTGCGTCTTTGTTCGCCTACTACTAGTCTTAGTAATAATTCGAGTCCGTGTAATGCTTGTACTAGGCACGTCGTCTAGATTTCCTTTGACGCGTGTTGCTACGGCTTCGTCACATGTATTGCGTTAGTTTATACTGATATTTGGGGCCCAACGCCTTTTTTGTCTGTTAATGGTTTTCGATACTTTGTCTTGTTTGTTGACGATTATACACGCCATATTTGTACTATCCTATGCGTGCTAAAACGTATGTGTATGTTATTTTCAATCAGTTTCGTGTTCTGGTAAAACGTTCTTATATTCGTAAAATTGTTGCTATTCAGTCTGATTTAGGGGGAGAGTATAAACGTATCCATAAAACATTTACCTCTCTTGGAATTAATCACAAGCAGTCCTGTGTGTATACCCATGAGCAAAATGGTCGGGTAAAACGTAGGCACCGTCATATAGTCGAAACTGGTCTTGCTTTGATGGCTCAGGCGTCTATTCTGTCTCGTTATTGGGACTACGCTTTTGAGACCATGTTTATCTCATTAACAGGATGCCCACTCGTGTGTTGGATGATGTTAGTCCGCATTTTCGGCTTCATCGTTCTGTCCTTCTTATTCTTTTTTTGCGTGTTTTTGGGTGTCTCTGTTTTCCTCTTTTGAGTCCATACAATCGTCATAAATTGCAGTTTCGGTCCACACCTTGTGTTTTCTTGGGCTATCCGCCCTCGTTTCGTGGCTATCATTGTCTGGATTTGTCTAACAATAAGGTTTTCGTTTGCGGCCATGTGCGGTTTGATGAAACCGTTTACCCGTTTGCTGCTTCTGTGGCTGGCAGGTTTCAGGTTCTGGTGTGGTCTCCTCGTGAGGTGTTGGTGTTGTGCAGGTTCCGGCTGAGTGTGTGGCGTGTTCCTAATGGGTCCCCTGTGTTGCCGGATGTTGTGGATGTTCCCCAAGATTCGGATTCTCGCACAGTGTCGGATCCGGTGCAGGTTGATGTGGAGTTGGTCAGGCAGTCTGCTCATCCTCGGCGTCGGGCACCTAAGCCGGTGCTGCCTCAGTCGCATGTGATGGCCACTCGTAGTCGGGGACGACTCAGCATATTGCTTTGTTTTCTGCTTTGGATATGCCTGAACCGACGTGTTACTCTCAGGCGGTGCAGTCTCCTGAGTGGCGTGAGGCCATGGACTTGGAGTTCAATGCCTTGATATAGAATAATACCTGGCGCCTGGTTCCGTGCACGCCTGGTATGAACGTTGTTGGTTGCAAATGGGTGTTCCGGACAAGCGCAAGGCGGATGGTTCGGTCAAGCGTCATAAGGCGAGGTTGGTCGCCAAAGGGTTTAATCAAGTCACCGGGGAGGATTTCTTTGAGACGTTTAGCCCGGTGGTTAAGCTGACTACAGTGCGACTTCTATTGTCTTGGCTGTTTCGCGTGGGTGGACGGTTCGGCAGCTGGACGTCCACAACGCTTTTTTGAATGGTACGCTCGCTAAGACGGTATACATGAAGCAACCACCAGGTTATGAGGACAAAGCAGCACCCGGGCATGTGTGTTTGTTACAACGATCCTTGTACAGCCTCAAGCAGGCCCCTCGGGCGTGGTTTAATCGCCTGCACTCTTTCTTGGTTTCAGTCGGTTTTATTCCGTCTAAGATTGACGTTTCCTTGTTTATCTATACTCGTGACTGCATTCATCTCTATGTGCTAGTGTATGTGGATGAAATTTTGGTCATGGGTTCAGATTCCTCGCTAGTTGTTGGTCTCCTTACGCAGTTGGCTTCGGAATTCAAGATCCGTGATATGGGTGCTCCGTCTTTTTTTCTAGGTATTGAGACTATGTCGTGGCTTGATGGTCTTTTGTTGTCTCAACAGCGGTACATGCAAGACATTCTGAAACGCGCTGGCATGGTGGACTGCAAGCCTCTGGTCACTCTGGCTTCTCTAACTCGATCTTCTGAGGGTTCGGCTATTCCCTATGCTGATCCCATGCATTATCGCAGTCTTGCCGGGGCGTTGCAATATATTACAGTTACCCGTCCGGACCTGTCATTTGTGGTTAACAGACTCTGTCTGCATATGCAATCTCCGACTACTGAGCATTGGATTTGGCTCAAGCGTGTCTTGCACTATGTTAAAGTTACTCTGCACTTTGGTTTGTATCTTCGTAAGTCTTTGTCTACCGCTTTGCATGCTTTGTCGGATTCGGATTGGGCTGGTGATCCGGACGATCGGAAGTCCATGTGTGGTTTTGCTGTCTTCCTGGGTGGTAATCTGGTTTCGTGGGCCTGTCGGAAGCAACGCACTATGGCGCGTTCATCTACTGAGGCTGAGTACAAAGCTCTGGCTGATGTGTCTGCGGAGGTTACTTGGTTGGTTTCTTTGCTGCGTGATCTTGGTGTGTCTTCGGGCTCTCTGTCGACCCTTTTGTGTGACAACTTATGTGCTACTTACTTGTGTGCCAATTCGTTCTTGCATGCCCGTACGAAACATGTCGAGATTGACTACCATTTTGTTCGTGACAAGGTAGCTAAGAAGGAGTTGCTCGTTAGTTTCATTTCTACCAAGGACCAACTCGCGGATATTTTCACTAAAGCTCTTCCGGTCCTCGGTTCTCCTTCTTGCGTGACAAGCTCAATGTCAATTCCCGTCAACCTTGTGCTTGAGGGGAGTATTACAGGAGTCTATCTTATTCAATAGTTGAGTTGTGTAGGCTTCTCTTGTATAGTCTTATATTCTCTCTGTACATTTACATTCATTGAATATACAGAACATATTATCCTCATCATTTTAACTTCGTTTTTTATAATGCAAGGACCTGGTTTTATTGGTCCACATGGAGAAGCATACGTGAAAAAGAAGTTGAGAGGTGGGCGTTGAGATCTTTATTCGCGCCCAACATGGTGCGTGCGCGTAAACAAGGCTTTTACTATATGTAAACTTAAGAATCTGTAAACCTAACACACCTACGGATGGAAATAAGCCAACCTGAGCCGAGTTTAAGAAAATTAGGCATGGGCCTGTTACGAAAATCTACGGCCTGGGTCTAAGCATGAGCTTGTATGTAGGCTCAAGCCTGAGCTTACAATGGTAGCAAATTATATCGTGCACCGCGGTGCATAATGTGATTATGCACTGAGCTAAATGATGTCATTTGTTTAATGGATTATGCACCATTCCGCGTCGTTCCAACACCGTTCCGCAAAAAATAACTCTTTTAGTTCATTTTCTATACACTGCAAGTTTCATTTCAACACAACTACAATTTCAATTTCGATATAACTACAGTTTCATTCGATATTTATACACTCAAATATGTAAAATGTTATTAATTTTATTTTAATAGACTATAGTTTTATTAAAACACAACTACATTATCATTTAGATGTAACTACAGTTTCATTGCAACATATTACACTCAAATATATGAAATGTTATTCAATTTCATATTATATACACGTAGATGTTCATTCAAGTATAATACGTTTCATTTCAATCAATTGCAGTTTTCTTGATAATATAAAAATAATACGTGAGGCAGTATCAGTTCAGATACACTGTAGTTTCAGTTGGTAATTAATACATCAAACATGTGCACCCTGTTAATTGTAACGACACGTCATTTCTTTACTTAAAGTAACGGTGCCATTTTTGGACCGCGTGCCACAAAGCTTTGTGGACCGCGACCCACAGTATAATTGCTGACAAAGTCAAATTATTGTGTGAACCATGATCCACCTAGTTCTGCGGACCATGAATGCAATAATATACATTTTATAATATATAAAAATACATTTATTTATATACTGAATTTACATTATCTGATTATATATATATATATATATATAATAAATATATATATATATTATATATAATATATATATAATAAAATAATGTACTTTTATATACTAAAATTATACTCTTTTTTTAGTGAATTCCATTTTTGGATCCTACTGTTATATGGGCATTTCCAAATTTCGAGTCCACTTTAATTTTTTTGTCAACTTTACAACACTAGTGTTATTGAATGTGTCCACTTTTAGTCCACTGTTAATATTTCCGTCAAGAGGCCGTATAATCAAAGGTATTTGGTCTTTCCATTTTGTCTCTTCTCTTTTAATGCAGGCGCTTCGTCTCTCCTCCTTTCGATATTCGGAGATGGCTCTTCGAACAAAACGAGAATGGGAAGTCAAAGCTACATCGTTTCGTTCGTTCCAACATGGGCTGGTGAAGTTTCTTAGGTTTTAGGTTTAATGTTCTCATTTCTTTAGTCAAACATAGTCTTGGATGAGAAGAAAGGTCAAAATACCCCTAGATTACACACCATCTTGATAGAAATACTAACGGTGGGACTAAAAGTGGAACACATTCAATAATAGTGGTTATATAAAGTGGCAAAAAAAATAAGATAGACTAAAATTGGAAACACACTCGTATACCAGTAAGAAAAAAATGGAATTCGCTCTTTTATTTTTGATTTGAACCATATTCCATAGAATAATGATTGCTATAAAGGGCCTGACATATTCATTTCTTAAACACACCCCATATGTACAATTCATTGCTTCTATCTACCAATCTCAAACCTTCCTTTTCTACAACTAACACTAGCTTAAAGCATAATATAATCTGCGCAACTTACCCATCAATATATCGATGATGTGATCGAATATGATTAAGTATTTTAATTGCTTAAACCAATAATTAAATTTGAAATTTGAAAATATATATAATAGGAGGATAACGGTACTTATGCATGTAGATACCTGGAGAGTTAGCAGACCATTGTTTAATGTGTTTTGTTCATTGATTTTTATATGAGTCATAGAGTTGTTAGAATGGTTCTTTCCGTGGTCTTTAGCCGAATTTAGCCTGTTAGTTAGCCCTTATGGACTGGATCGCGCCGCTCGCAAATCATCTTTGCCATTTCCACAAAATTATGGAATCTATCCAAAGATTTTGAGAAGACATTGTCTACATGCTTCCCCTTGAGTGCAACGTAGTCAGCACTCCGTATCTGGGCTTCGATTCACAACATTTCTGAATTTCTTGACAAAACTCTCAAAACCGTGGTGATCAAGTGCCCATGAGTCAGTTCTTAGGAAGCTTCTAAAGCCCGGGCGCTAAAGTTTCGATGTCTGAGGTGGACGCATCCATTATATCAGAGTCTAGCTGCACGCCCACACGCATACTATCTACCTAGTATAAGTTAAGACCTGACATTATCAAGCGGTTTTGGTGACAGCGTTGAAACTTAAGGACATGGCAATTCGTTGTAGATCGGCCTACGCACTACTTTTGTTCGTAGCCTGATTAAACATCAAGATAACAAGTAAACTCAATAACTCAAGTAGGCATATGCTAGCTCACGTTTTCTTCTCTTCATCGCTCTGCGTTCGCGTCAGCTAGACCAGATCCATCACCAGGTCCACAGAGAGAGGAAAGATAAGCTAATTTATGCTCTATATAGTATATCAATTTGAGAGTGAGGTGCAATTTTATTTGTATGAGCGTATAGTGTTTTGACACTACGCTTATGAGGTATCAAAACCAATATTATATAAAGGATCCTGACTATGACCGATTCTGATGACTGAGGGCGCGAGTGCTATCCATCATAAATACGTTAATATATATTCTCTCGTTTCTCATACTCAACTCTTAGACTCACTTAGCTCTACTCTTTGAGTTTTTTAATGAATCATATATTTACATTCTTACTATACATCCATATTAAAATGATTGAACACTTTAAATAACTCAACAGGAAGAATTTACAGATCCATAGAAATACATAAAATGTAAGGTTGTGTACTAGTTAACATATTTCAATAATTGACATGCTTACAAATTGCCCTTGTTGCTCTAGTGACTGGATTGTTGAGAATGGGAGACCTATACTATTAAAATCCTGGAGTCTTTCCATCCACACTTGTTAATACATAGGTGGAATAACTAATACCAGTGCACACAGCGTCGAGCTGCACTATTATCACTTTTTAAAGATATTGTTAACTTATCCACAAATGTACTATGATCAACATCTTTTGTCTGCGTGTTAGTTCATCTCCAAAGACATCTGACGATTATCGATGGCATAATAAGGTGACTTTATAGAAAAGAAATATCCTCAACAGATTCTGGGTCTCTAGTGTCTTCGTCTCGCCGCTTGGAATTACGATTTATATCAGTATATTGACATACGCTATACGAATAACTCGAAGGACAAAGTATTTAGAGGCATAGATAATAACATGATGAAGACAAATTGGGGGAGAAAATTATACCACCCTATAGATAGAATTATATGAGGTTAAAAAAGTGCCACATGGTAGGAGTAGAGAATAGAATCATAAGAAGTATGCGCATAGGAGGTGATGGATGATACAGCCCGCGCATCTCTAAAAATGTTGGGCACAGAGGTTAGGAGATAATCATATCATCTGTGCTGCCGTCCTTGGTCGTCTGAGAAAAGGCTAACTGCGACCAGGAGAGGCAGGAGTTAACGAATAAATAAGAAATGTGCCGTCCTTGTACGAGTTGCGCTATATTATAATATATAGTTAATTCTTGATTAGTCTACTAGAACGCCACCTCCCAAGTTTGATTTTGTCATTGCACTCTTTTATTTGCTTCTCATCTCTCACTGTTACATTAGGTTTCCTATAGTTCTTACTGCAATCGTGGTACATATTTCTCCCCCCTGAGAGCCAGGATCATCCAACTGATGTTCAAACCAAGATTATCCACGACCAACGTGGATTGGAGAAAGTACCTGAGACTTCGCTTACGAGATCAACTCACTCAAAAAATACGTTCCTCATGGGAGTACCTTAAAGCTAGTTTTCATACATCTTCCTCTATATGATGGTGGCTGGGTAGGTTAAAATGAAGAACAATTCTTATGGTACAAATCTGAAGATTTATCTCAGTCGTCTCACAGAGTTCATCAACTGGGAAAAAAAAGATTAATACCCATTTGGGGGTCCTTCCTGAATATACGTGGTTTTGCACTTTAGTCCTACAATTCTCAAATGACCAATCTGTGGTCGTTCGACCAGTTTCAAATTTAACCATTTGTGGTCCCAAGATTAACCACACCATCGGTCTTCAAATCTTTCGAAATTAACCAGTCCGTGGTCCCTCTTGAAAGGACCATGGTTGGTTACAAATTTAATTGTTGATAGGACCATGGAGGTTACACTAAGACCACGAAATGGTTAAATTTGAAACGGGCCGGAGGACCACAGAGTAGTCCAAGTTTATAAGTTTAGGCAAACGTGGCACAACCAACTATACCTCGGCATCGACCTTCAGATGGCGTATCTAAATCAAAAAAAAAAACTAGGCAAATTTATCAATTATAGAGTTTTCACATAACGACCAAAAAAAAAAAATGTAAACTTCTTACGTGATCAGTCTAGCAAAACCAGTTAAAACATGACATATGCTTGTCTTTAAAAAAAATACGAATACAAAACCAAACAACAAGAAGTAAGGTTACCTCCATGATACATAACAACAGACAAAAACACAAAACACATAAACATAGAAAATGTTAGGAGTAATTCTAGTAAATTAAGGAAGTGAGAGATAGTATGGGGTGAATTGCGGGGCAAATCTTCTTTGGCAGTGAGACCAAGTTAGTTGATCAACTGCCAAAGAAGATCAGCCCAGTAATACATCCCATACCTTAATATAATACTCCGTATATTGCTCTATCTTCTATTCACTCCATTGATGAACAGTGTCAGGTATTCTAAAACTATTTATAGTGATGAACAGAAAACTCTGCAGTTTAAATGTGAAAGAGCATATTTGGAAGCATATACTCATATTTACTGGCCTAAGGAATAATCTCTGTACCCTAGCCTACCTTAGCCTTGTTTGTTCATGACACACTGCAAAAGCTTAACCACCTTGCCATCTAACACACCATTGCTAGCCGTCTTTATTCACTCGCTTAGCGTGAGGATGGAAGTTTGAATTTATGTGTATGTAGCATGTAACATCTTTGAAAGAGTTGTCCTTCAAAAACTTGGTTGAATTAATTTTATCTCGTAGGATGCAGATTTTGATGCAATATGCCGAAAATATATTGTATAATTTGAAGATTTGAAGTGAAACTAATTAATAATGACTTAATAGGTAGAAATAAACACTATATTTATGATTTAATTGATAAGTAATAATAAACAGGTTTAAAAACTATACCAAAACAGCAATTAGATTCCGAAAATTATAAAAAGTTTAAATTAAACTATTCAACTTGTTAATTGATGCAATTAAGTTAGATTAGTTTTTCGAATTGATGCAACTGAACCAATTAATTAGTTTGTAAATTCCAGGTAAACTCGATTAATGTAACTAGAATAGCTAGATGGTGCTAACTTAGAGTCTTACTTAGGGATGTCAATTCTACCCGCACCTGACGGAGAACCCGATTCTCTGCCCACGGGGACGCGGATGGGGACAAAAATAGGGAATCGGAATGGGGAGTGGGGAGTACTTTTCCCGCCCCGCCCGCCCGCCCGTCCCGTACCCTGATATATATATATACTTATATATATATATATATATATATATATATATACTATATATATATATATATATAGCCCACAAACAAGTTGGGATGAATATATATGCGTTATTTATTTACAATATTTTTTAATGTTTAATTTTTATTTTTTTATAACCTTATTAATGGGTTGCGGGATTTCCCGTCCCCGAATAATCCCCATGGGGATGGGGATGTGGGGAGTTTTTCCCTACCCGGCGGGGATGGGGACGGAGATGGGGAATGAGAAAAAAGTCGGGGGCGGGGATGGGGGATATGTCCCCCGCCCCACCCCGCCCGTTGACATCCCTAGTCTACTTGACAATTTTAATAAAATAAATAATAAATAATTTTCAAAAAATTAAATAATTATTTTTAAAAAGTAATCATCGGAGAGACTTCTCCGTCTAGACTGGACGGAGAAGCCATTACTGGCTTCTTCGTCCAACCAACTAATTTGCTTAATTACATATTTGCACCAATACAACAAGTTAAAAATCCAATTTAAACTTATAATAGTTTAGAAGTCTAATTTATGTTTTAAGTATAACTTGAGGGAGTATTTTGACCCATTAAAAAAAACTGTAAACAAAATAAATAGGGGGAAAAGTGAATCCAAATATCTAACATGCACCAGTAGGAATAGTCCATGGCATATGCTACATATAGAGTAGTTGCTTTCGCAAGTAGCAATAACATCACAACAAGCAAGCATTGTAGCTGCTGCAACCTCGTATGTACAACTAATTGGTCAATTATATGGCTAATAACGTAATAATTTTGTAAGATCAAACGTTTATCATTATTCAAAAGCTATAGCTAGCTAGTAGTATTTACACTGCAAAATACTTTTAATTAGATTCGAACTCCAGAAAAAAATGAGGCAAGTAACTGTATTTTCTTGTACTTGCTTAGTAGTTAGTGTTACGAATAATCCTACGAAAGATTATTTATGGAAAAAATAACAAGTATAAGAAAAGAAGGTTTAGGTTGTTAGTACGAGTGAGCGAAACACTCTCTCCTTAAAACTTTATTTGCTACCTCCGAAATGTGCTAGGAGCGTTGTAGCGTAGGGTTCCCAGGATAAACGTATTACGATTCTATGTTTGAAACACTCAAACAAAAGAACTTGGCTAATGAGAACCAGGGATGAACAAGTTGGTTTAAGGAGGATAAGCAGAGATTTTGAGAGCAAAACGTAGGCTTAATATATGTTGACTGTAACCTAATGTTTTTTTCCCCCATGCTAATGTATACAATGTGTAAGCTTGCTTTGAGCACTCCTATACTTCAACGTAACAGCGCTGGAGGCAATGATCGGCCAATTAAGGCCGAGAGGCGAGACACTTATGATGTAGGAGTATAGCTTTGTGCGAAATACTCAATTGTGTAGGAGTATAGCTTTGTGCGAGACACTTGCCAAGTGCCGAGTTTGGAGGCTCGTCATCAACAACCCTCGGCCTTCCTATACGCAGGTGCACACTACCCCCTTCATTCTTCCTCTTATGCTGGAATGAGGGGTACTAAAGGAGAAGAAAAGATCGAAAGAAAAAGCCAAAAAAAAAAAAAGACAAATAGCCACTCCAATTGAGAAGAAAAATAAGAGGAAGTGCTAGGATTTAGGTTAACCATCGCACCGGCTTCGAAAAAGCGTAGAGCTTTACGTGAAGTCGATTGTCCCAAGTAATATATGTTGACTATAACCTTCAAAGCGGAGAGAACCTCTATGCTATACAATTCAATATGTATTTAAAAAGATTTTGTATATATAGTGATGCAAACCTACTTCCAAACCAATGTGAACAAAGACTACTTTAAAGCCTTTCCACCCTCCATTTTCCAACTCAAATATGTCTATGTAACTTTGAGAATCAATTTCTCCTTAATTCATTATCTTGTTTTTTAGCGTACAATATATCAATCTTGTCGTCTCAATACGAAGAACTCGAATCCACTTTGACCCGACCCAAATCAAAAGTGGACCCCCACATATATTTGTACCACAAAATAGCCACTTACAATGTCATTTTATGCTACTTTTCCAACAGTAAGCACTACGTTTTAATGACAGAATTCCGGACTCTCCTCTCAAGCACTACGTTTATTATGCATGCATACACACATGTTTAAACCTTAAACCGCATATGGGAAAAGATGGGGACCATGGCTAGCTAGCAGCAACAAGAAAGGTACAAGGAAAGCTCCATCTCCATCCCTGCACATAAAGACTTGTTTCAGTGGTCTAGAATAGGGCATTGTGCTTGGCATATACCTATCGGTGATTTATTCATTTGCAATAAAAGGTTGGATATCCAACCCAAATGTGCGAATACTCTTCTGCTTATAAGCCCAGCCTAACCACCATACTCGGCTCAAACAGCTCAACGTACACAATCTTCTGGCCGAGCTGAGCTTCCTATAATGTCAAACGTCTTATAATTTAGTGATATGAGTTTATGATTTTAGGTACATTGTTTTTAAGTTTAGTCTCCTTGTAGAGAAGAATAACAGTGCATTTCTCCTTTGGCAGATATACTTTGCATTCAGTAATATGGAAATCATATCAATTGAATTGCATATGTATAGCTTTTGCCAAAGGAGAATTGCCCTGCCATTCCTGCTCTCTACTAATTCTGTGTTTAGATCGAGAGTCGCATTTAGTATTCTGTCATCGAAAATTGGGTCTGCTAACTATTGAAATAAAATTGTGTCTTCACTACTAGTTATACCTTTTGATATAGTGGTAAGCATTTACTTTGATCCTGTAATATATATGCAGTAATTGATGATCAGTTCATCAGGGTATTACTTTTTAATTTCTTGTATTTCTTTGGTGTAGTTTTGCTAATTGTTCATGATAATTTGTAGCCAATTCGATCATTTAATTGGCTGTTATTGTGTTTATGTAACAGGAAAGCAAATGGATGGTGATTATTTGTGAAGAATTATATTTGTTTTTATTAAGAAGGCCGGGAAGTTACCTATGCCAAGGAGATGGCTACAAAACTTTTTAGAGAACAAATGTTGGTCGTTTTAATTGTTTAAATCATATAGGTAATTAAACCAATATATAAAAGTGAGTTAATGAACCATTTGGTCCCTCAATTATTAGTAAACTGTCAATGTAGTCCCTCAATCGTTTATTCATCGATTTGGTCCCTCAAAAGTCAAAACAATTATTTTTAGTCGATTTAGTCCCTCCGGCCATCGACGGAAGACGGCCTGAGGGACTAAATCGACTAAAAATAATTATTTTCGGAGACCAAATTGATGAATAAGCAATTGAGGGGTTACATTGACAGTTCGCTAACAATTGAGGGACCAAAATTGTTCATTAACTCTATAAAAGTTGAACAAAAGAGTAAGAATGAAGAGAATTTCTCACTCAAAAACACTATTGTTCAATGTTTTCATTGTATATCGACATAGGAAGGTCCAAACTTACTTTTAGTGATTCTAGGACATTAGAAAGCCAATTTAAAGAGTTACAACCTATATCAAGACCATAAAACATAATTTGGATCATAATAACTAAGTAAAAATAACTTTGAAGTTAGAATCGTTATACAAAGGACAATTTTGGTATGTGTACACGAATTGTTATGCCGTAGAATTGTGTCTATCTTGCAATATGGACACGATTTTATGTTCAATTAATTACTGAAGTTCCTATGTTCATAATTATAAAACTTTATGTCAACAATTATTGCAACTTACTATTCACAATTACAGAACTCTATGTTCATAATTACTGAGTTCTATGTTCATATTTTAAAACTTATATTCACACTTATTTAAACTCTATTATCCAATTACAGAACTCTAGCTACTATTCCACAACTATGACAGTTGTAACCGTGTTCTACTTGAACATGGTCCACGGGCCAATTGGAACCTAGAAACCTGCAAGTTGGCCTGCCATTACCATGGGTCGTGCGATAACGGCAAATTTATGTTATGCAGTCCGTATGCACCGTGTATGGTGGCATCATGGTGCATACGGATGGCAAAAACGACGTCGTTTTATTACAAACACGCGTCTTCCCCTTAAAAAAAAAAACTTCAGGTTCGATTCCCAGCACTACACATATGAACTAAAAGTTCCAAGAACTCGATGAACTATAATTCACATAATCGATGAACTATAATTCCATAATGAATGAACTAATTAATTCCAGAATCTTAATCTATGAAACTGAAAAATTCCAGAATCAGAATGTGTATGAACTAAATTTCGAATCAGTTTGAACCTTAAAATTTCAGAATCGGTGAACTATATTCCATATCGATGAACTATAATTCCATATTCGATGAACTATAATTCATTAATCGATGACACTATAATTCCATAATCTATTAAACTAAAATTTCAGATGAGAATGAACAGAACAAATGTTATTCTGGGAAATTGAACCTGAATTTTTCTTTTAAAGGAAGACACGCTTTGTTAATAAAAAAAGGAGTCGTTTTATTGCATCCGTATGCGACCATGGCACGGTGCAATTACGGGGATGCATAGCATAACTTATCCTGCCATAATAGTACAAACTCGAAACTTGCATTTTTTCTTCGTGAATGCTTTGTTGGGGCCTAAATATACGGGCAAGGTAACAGGATTTGAATTTCATAGAAAATAATAATCCCAACGGTCAATGGGTAAACAACAAGGAAAATTTTTCAAGTCCTTCATTTCAATCAATTTGCTATCTCTCAAAGAGTATATAATAGGAGCATGTTAACGGTCAATCTCCAAGATAAAATAAAATACACCTAATATAATTTGCACTTAATTATCTTACTCTCAATGAACTATAAAACAAGTAGAACACACAAAAGCTTTGGTAGGATTTGTGGTGGGCGGAGTTTTGAGAGAAGCAAAAATCGCGTGTTAAGAATTTCGAAAAACAAATATTTCAACGTATGTTAAACCATATGCCCAGCACACCGGTATATACAAGAGCATTGAATAAATAGCAATTCATGCATTTACGTATGATTTTAAAATCATATTGTAACTGCCGTATAAGACCATTAATTTAGAAATAACACTTGCGGTTACATAGTTAATTCTCAGAAGTAAATTGAAATTTATTAAAATTAATTCCTAAACTGATCACTGGGTACACCCCTAGATAGTTTTTACCTCCCGGCTCAGCACTAGCCGAGAAACGCAAATAACAAGTGCGCACGAGTCAAGTCTTGTCAAATTTATTCTGAAATTGATTTGTACCGTCATGCGCTCGAGAGAGAGCATTTATGCTATACGATTAAAACTCCCTTTAAAAGGAGATTTGTATTTATACGTACTAATTAATACAAACCCACTTCCATTTCTAATGTTGGGACAAAGGCTTCTCCAAGCCTTCTCATATCATTTTTTTCCAACTCAAATGGTATACTTTGAGACTCAATTTGTTGAAGGATAAAAGTCAAGAAGTCAAGAAGGGCATGAGATAAGACTTCTTTGCCCCTTCTTGACTTCTTGACTTTTATCCTTCAACACAATTTTTCATTTACCCATTATCCGTTTTGAACGTACAATATATCGATTTTTTCACCGAACATAAAAGAATTGAATCCACTTTGACCTGATTTAAATTAGAAGTGGATCCCACATATATTTATACTCCAAAATGATCATTTAAAATGTCAATTTTTGCTAAACTTTCCCAACATACCGGATCTGTTTCAATTCCTCACTATTTGCTTATGTGCGCGTTATTTGCCTTGTTTGTTTTTACTTGTTATCCACTTTACTTATATAGATTATCTAGCTTTGTCTTCAATATGGATTGTTATATTTTTAACTAGCTCAGTTATACATTATCAATCACATAAATGTACTACCCCTATGGCAGGACAATACATTATTGTAGTCAAAAAGTAGCCAAAGGGAAAAGCCGATGAAAGTGTCATAATTAAAAGATTACAATTAAAGTTATAACAAGTAACAAGTGTATAACTTTAATTACTATACTTACGTAGGAGTCGATCAGTGCCTTGTTTCAATTAATGACATCTTCTTTGATACCAATTATTATCATCAAACACTTATGTAAGTGTAAAAATTGTTACACATTAACCTGCTTGTTGTTGGCTCAAATTAGTTGTCAAAATAGTTAGTGGTTAGTTATTGGATTAGTCCAGTGTCTATAGTAGTTGAGTCTGGATCAGCACCAGGAGGCAGGTAAGCCAGGAGAAGTGAAACTCATTCAACACTTTATTTCAGTCAAGACCATATTCACAAGGTGTTTTAAATCAAGAGGAGCAGCTGAATTTGAGGATTTAAAGGCTGAAGACTTTCGAATCATGATGGCTTTACATCAACTCTATAAAATGCCACTTTGTTTAGCATTTTAATTTGCACTTTCAACAAGCCTATACACTGAGATTATTCTTCCATTTGATCTGGTTATTTACTAAACTTCTACGAGTGAAGAAGGTGCCCAACGAGTTCATGAAGTGAAGAAGATCGCCTGCACATCAAGTCCGCTGGAGTAGGTTCTGGAGTGGTTGTAGTTTGTGTTTTAGTGTAGGGTGTACGTACTCTCCTTTTGTACTCATGTTTATCATAGTGGATTTGGGTTGATGTGAGTGGCCCGCAAACGTAGGAGTGATGCTCCGAACTGCGTGAACATATCCTGGTGCACGGTTCCTTGTATTGTTTTTATGTTTATGTTCTTTATTCTGTCTGGAGTAGTTCTGGAGCTAGTCCAGTTTAATAATTGAAGTAAAGTTAAATAGGAACCTTAGGTTATTTCTTGCATTCAAGATCCACGTGCTTTTTCAACTTACCACTACACCAAAACTAATAGCTAGTAGCCAAATCATAATAACTTTATTTTATTCTATGTGTATAGCAGTTAGCACCAAGTTACAATGAGAATATTCTAGACTTGTCCCTCCAAGCTTGTGCCCAACAGAAGAAAAAAAAAAAAAAAAAAAAAAAAAGTAAGATTAATTAAGAAGTGTTTATTACTAGATAAAGTTTTCATTATTTTAAAAAAAAATAAAAGCATGCAGAAACTACATTATTTGTATATATCACCAATTTAAAAACATAAATCGAGTGGAAAAAATTATAATAAAAAATTAAAATTTAAGAAAGGAAGTAACGCAATTTAATGTAATTCTTTAGCATGATCTCTTGCATAAATCATAAAAAGGCAAGATGGAGAGAAAATAACTGCCCATTTATGTGAATGATTTTGTAGTCAAGTGGGATGAAGTAACTTTTTTAAATAAGAGATAATTGGTTCGAGCCTCAGGGGTATTAACTTTTTGTGCTTCAATAGATTAAGAAAGTATATTGAACAGATACTACACAGAGTAGGCCGGGGTGGACATTTCGGGATTTGGTTTGATTTTTTTCGGTTTCGGTATATCGCATTAAAAAAAATAATACCATTCGATTTAACATTATTGTTCAGTTCAATTTGAAAAAAAAAAAAAAAAAAATTGGTTTCGTTCGGTTTAAGAACCCAAATTTTATATTTCTAAAATTTACAAACACACTACCAAACAATACATATTCACATAGTCCAAATCCAAAGTCTAAATTATATAAAAAAATAGCAATCCAAAGTTCAAACACATACTAAGTACTAACTAGTAATTCACTAGCGCGATGCACGTGAAAAAATTATGTTTATATAAATATAAATAAAATAGAAAACTAAATATTTTAAATTGTTCAATATAATAATATTTTTGAGCTTCAATTGGTCAAGTATTTATTATTTTTATAGAATACAAAATTACAATTAAATTAAAATTAAATTTTGTATGGTTAATATAATCTCTAATTATGTGCATATTCAAATAACTATAGAGAAGAATTTACATTAATTACATTGATTTATTCTTAATTGTATTTCATCTATATTATATTTTTCACAATACGAATAATACATAAGATAATTACATTTGGAAAGCAAATTCAAATGATGTATGAGTAAATTAAACTCTAATTGAACACATTTTTATATGATTATATAATATATAGCTATTTTATTTTTCAAAAGTACATTTTTTATATGATTATATAATATATAGTTATTTTATTTTTCAATGTTGTGCTCTTTTTTTTTTTTATAAAGGATGTTGTGGCATTAATTGTAACATTAATTACTTCCCAAATCATCCATATAGCTTTATTATAGTTATGATTATCAAACATCAGTTGGTTTTTCTGCACAACCACTCTTCAGTTGGCTCACTTGAAATGTTTTATTGACAAGATGATAATTATATATATGTATAGTTAATATTTGGGGAAAAAGTGCTTAGTACTGTATAGTTACTTTTTGGACACAATCCATCATTGCTAGTGCACTGGAATATTATTTTCCCAGTGCATTGGAAATATATTCCAGTACTAGAAAATAATTCCAGTGCAATGAAAATCAAAATTAGAATGATGTTAAAGCACATTAATTTTATAGAAACATCAAACTAAGGAAAATACTGAATATTGTAAAAATAACTCAAGTTAGATATAATTGTGAGGTAAAAAAAAACAGTTGCAACAAACAACAAAAGTGCAAAGTAGAGAACAAGTCATAAAGAAATCAAATAAAAAAATTTAAGATAGATATCAGTGATGGAGAATAGAAACTGAACGGCGGAGCAGGCATTAAGGGGACTTGGATTTACTTCTATTATTATTATGTATTATTATTATTATTATGTTGTTGTGTGTTGTTGTTGTTGTTGTTGTTGTGTTGTTATTATTATTATTATTATTATTATATTATTATTATTATTATTATCATTATTATTAAAAATCAAACGGTATTCAATTTAGTTCGATTTTTTTACCAAATTGTTCGATTCGGTTAAAAAAAATTGAATCGTTCAATTTACAAGAATCCATTACTGTTCAGTTTTTTAGATATTACTAGTTCGATTGGTAAAGTTCTGTTTGGTGTGATTCGGTTCGCAAAAACTGAACCGAATTGTCCACCCCTAGTACACAAGGTCAATAGTACTAAAAAAAATACCCATTTATAATATTTTATTTATTAATTTATATTTATCCCAAAATACATACTTACAATTATTAGTCAAATAATAAAATGGACTCATCCAATCCCAAGAGAACTTTTTCAATGCATGTGATCATGTGAATTCAGATTTTGCATATATGGACGAAACATAATGGACTTTTAATCATTTTCTTTTCTGTTGTTAATAATTTTTTGTTTAGGGAGAGGGACATGCCATGGACAAAGGAGACAAAGAAACAGATAGATAGGAATAGCTTTGTAGCGACAACATACATACATAACAAGTAAGACATTGTTACTGTACTACGTAAGAATTTTTTAACAATTTATGTTATAGGGTGGTGGTCAGCATCAGATTTTAAGGTGTGCAAAGTATTTAAGAGCATGGGGCCTCAATTTTTAGAGTTTTCAATATTTATTTTTGATTTAGCTACTTCATAAATTAAAAAAAAAAAAAAAATATTACAATTCATCCTGAAAATCATCAGTTTTTTCCCCAAATCACTTCTCTCTCCTAATAATTCGAACCTAATTAATTGAGCATGTCTAATGGCAAAATCGTTTTGTTTCCCCAACGGCACATATGATAACTTGAAACATGTACCATTCACCAGTTCATCACCAAAACTGCCTGAGAAATTGATTCTTCCCCCTCTAACAGATCGTTCTATTTGCATTCCAAACGTAACGGCAGCCCAACAAGTAACCACTAGCCAGATAGTTTTCAAGATTATTTTTTTAAAAAAATCTTTGTTTGGACTTTGGAGATAGTAACTCAATAGAATTCTTATGGTTTTGTTTTAAATATTGCGCTTATACTTTTGGTATGGTCTCATTTATTTAAAGAACTGGGTCACAAAAAGCTAAAAACCGACCCTGATGATGGCTTAGAGGGTCTGATAAAGTGGAAAGGTTCACCTAAGCAACCAAGAAGTATTTCTGCTAAGTGTTGTTAAGTGTTGTTTCTGTTTCTGTTATTCCTGTTATTCTTTAAGCCTTAAGGGCTTCTTTGTCTTTTCACTACTAGAGGTAGTTATAACCGTTTGCATACGGTATATATGTGTTTTGCTTCACTGAAGTCCATTCTCCAAGTTATGAAAGCTCTCTTCCTTTTGTCCTGAATGTGCTTAGCATTTCCTCATCATGGTATCAGAGCGCCATTGAACTTATGCCAATAAGGGAAGACGGCGAAGGAAGCTCTGGTGAACGTCAAGCGGGAGATCCGGTGAACCAGAGTCCGGCAAGCTCGATTCCGATTCAACGAAACGATGAATTCAACGATCCCTCTGTACCTGCACATTACTGAGAAATCCGAACTTGATTCTTGTTTCACAGCCTTTGTCAGAAATCAACTACGCCTCCTGGAGTCGGTCGATGAGGATCGCGCTGGAGGTCAAAAACAAATATGGATTCGTGGATGGAACTATCACTGAAGCCTGGAGAAGTCGATCCTAATCTTGTGATCTGGAAAAGATGCAATAACATCGTCTGTTCTTGGTTATTGAAGTCGCTCAGCCCAACTATAGCTGAGGGAGTTCTCTACTTCGATTCAGCAATAGAGATCTGGAACGTCCTCAGGAAGAGGTACTCTCAAGTCGATCCTCATAGGATCGCAGAACTACAGAACGAAATTTTCAAATGCAGTCAAGGTCATACTGTTGAGAAGTGTTAAAAAAGCATGGATACCCCCCTGGCTAGGTTCCAGGCTACAAATCCAAGAACAGACAGAACCAAGACACACAGCAAGGTTTTAATGCCTCTATTAATCAGACTGGTGATGTGGGACTCTCTGCTGAACAATTTAAGAGACTCTTATCTCTGTTAACATGCTCAGAATCCAGGCAGTCAGGCATCAACTAGTGCAGCCATGGCCATGACCAACACTGGTCTGAAACCAGATTTCAGAAATCCTCTTGAGAACAACCACAAAGAAGGCAGGTTCATCTCTAACTCTATTGTTAGTACTGTCTTAAATCCTTCTAATATCTGGATCTTAGACACTGGTGCCAGTGATCACATTATTTGCTCTTTGCATTACTTTGATAATTATTATGTCATTCATGGAATTCTGGTAAAATTGCCCAATGGGAACTCAGTGGAAGTCACACACATAGGACAAGTCAGGTTGCACATGGATATATTGTTACAGAATGTGCTTTATATACCTTCTTTCACCTTTAATTTAATATCATATCTGCAAGCAAGTTGACAAAACTGTCCAATTGTAAAAATGTTGTGGGAGCTGATTCTTGTGATCTTCAGGGACACTTTGGAGTGATGGGTGGTTTTGCTAGTGAGACAGATGGTTTATACTACATCACCAATCCCCCAGTCAAGAAGAGAACACATACTTACAATGTTGCTTTTAATTCCCCTTGTAATAGCATTTCTGTAGAGGTATGGCACAATAGACTTGGGCCATTATCATATGAATAAAATGCAATTGTTAAAAAGAATAAAAGTCCCATTACAGCATAAATATCCTTGTCTTGTGTGACATTTGTCATTTTGCTAAGCTTAAGAGATCAAGATTTCCATGAGCACTACTAAGCTGAAAACAGTTTTGAATTGATACACATGGATGTTTGGGGGCCATTTCCTGTAGCCTCTCTTAAGGGAGAGCATTATTTTCTAACTATTGTGGATGACTACAGTCGATTTACTTGGTACACTTGATGAAACACAAGTCAGAGGTAAAATCCATTTTCCAGAATTTCTACAATCTTGTTTGGACTCAGTTCTCAACCAGGATCAAGGTGATTAGAACATATATGGTGGTGAGTTTATGCTACATACTTTCCTCAATGAAAAGGGGATCATGCATCAGAGGTCTTGTGCTTATACACCCCAACAGAATGGGGTGGCAGAAAGGAAACACCAGAACATTCTAAGTGTTGCTAGGGCCCTGAATTTTCAGTCCTGGTGTTTCAAATAGTTTTTGGGGACATTGTGTCTTGTATGCATCATATATGATAAACAGGTTACCCACTGAGGGTCCTTGATGGAAACAATCCTTCCAGGTTTTATATGGGAAAGAAGTGCAGTATGATGAGCTTAAATCTTTTGGCTGCTTATGCTATGCTGCAACCATGTCACAAGGCAGGAAGAAAATGCAATCAAGAGCAAAGAAATGCATTTTCTGGGATTTCCAGCCTCTATAAAGGGGTATATATTGTTTGATTTGTCCAACAAGACTACCTTTGTCTCTAGGGATGTCAGCTTCTATGAATAGTTTTTCCCTCTCAAAGGTGGCACTCAAGGACTGCTGTTGATTCCACACCAGGATTGTTCAATCCCCCCTTGCCTCAGATTCCCATTGAGACAGAAGCTAACTTCTTGGAGCCAACAGAAAGCCTTAATAATGCTGATCATCACATTGATGATCCTGATGATCATCTTTCACATTCATGTGATCAGCAGCCAAGACCTAGGGATAGTTCTTCTGGAAACATTGTTGTCCAACCCTCAATTGACAGCAATTCATCTGGTGAGCATACTGAACAACACCAAGGTGATAGCCAGTATCAGCCTAAAAGGTTAACAAGGGCAAGAACTATTCCCATCAGATTGCAAGATTACTTATGCAGTCTACAAAGGCCATCAAGGATGGTATAAGAACTTCACTACATTCTATCAACAAGGTCATCTCTTATGACAAGCTAACTCCCAGTCATAGGTTTTGTGTCTCTGCCTTGAATTCTGCACATGAACCTCAGTCTTACAAGGAGGCAGTGATGAGTAAGGAGTGGAGACAGGCAATGCAATTTGAGATAGAGGCCTTGGTTCACAATGATACATGGGATATTGACAGACTTGCCACCTGGAAAGCTTCCCATTGGTTGCAAATGGGTATATAAGGTTAAGCATAGAGCAGATGGCTACATAGAAAGGTATAAGGCTAGGCTGGTGGCCAAGGGATACACACAACAGTTAGGTGTGGACTAACACTGAAACGTTCTCCTCCTGTGGCTATAATGACCACAATCAAAATTTTTCTGGCAGTGGCTGTTGAAGGGGGTGGGATATCCAGCAACTTGACATAAACAATGCCTTCTTGCATGGAGACTTGGAAGAAGAAGTATACATGGTCATGCCACCTGGCTTTCAAGGCACCAATCCTAAGCAAGTTTGTAAATTGATGAGGTCCCTATATGGCTTGAAACAACAAGTAGACAGTGGAATGCCAAATTAACTAAAGCTCTGCAACATATATGGCTTCCATCAATCCTCAGTTGATCCATCCTTGTTCGACTAAATAGGGAACTCTTTCATTGCCTTGTTAATCTCTGTTGATGATATATTGGTTGCAGGCACAGATCCTCAACTTAAAGAACTGAAACAGATGTTACGATAGTTCTTTTCAGATCAAGGACCTTGGTGCTCTCAAACCTACTTCCTAGGTATGAAAAGCCTTTAGAACTCCAGAGAGGTATCAATATCTGTCAAAGGAAATACAACCTTGGAGATTCTGCAGAAAATGATCTCTTGGAGGCTAAGCCTGCTCAAGCACCTTGCATTATAGGACAAAGATTAACCAGGCGAGGTACCTCTCCTTAACCAACCAGAAGTATTTAGAAGATTGGTTGGCAAATTCGCATATACTTGACCAATACTTAGGCCCTGACATAACCTTTGCAGTTCAATAGCTGAGCCAGTTTGTAGATGAGCCAAGAGATACCAGTTAAGTGCAGCTCATAGAATACTACTGTAGGTACCTCAAGCTCACCTGGTAAAGGCTTATTCTATCCTTCATATTCTCACATCAGGTTGCACAGGGGTGGACTCTGATTCTGATTGGGCAACCTGTGTTGTGAAAGTAGGAATCTATAAACTGGCTACTGGCATTATATCTTGTGATTCTTTGATCTCATGGAGACCAAGAACACAAGCTAACTGTGTCCAGGTCCTCCTTTCCGAGGCAGAATATAGGGCTCTAGCCTCAAAAAACTTGTGAGATTCCAGTGGTTGCTGATACCTGTTAGATAAATAGATTTTTGAAAGTCATAATTACACATTGTCAAATGTGCCATTGTTTTGTAATAACTAACCTAGCTTATTGAAATTAGGGAAAACCAGTGTTTCCATGAACGCTCAAGCACATCAAAATCACTAAATACTGCCATGGTGGTCAACCAAAAAGTTCATGAAGGAGTGATCAAACTGCTAGCTGTACATCTCTCAGAATCAGACAGACAGAGAGGTTCACCAAAGCTTCTTGCACGAAAGTCTTGTTGATATCTCTCCATGCTAAGCTGGGCCTCTCAAGACAAGACTCCATGCTCTCCAGCTTAAGGGGGGGGTGATAAATGGGAACGCTTCTTCACCTAAGCAACCAAGAATATTTGCTAAAGTGTTGTTTAAGGTGTTTTTTGTTTTTCTGTTTCGTGTTCATTCATACACGGTTCATTTTAAAGCCTTAAGGGCTTCTTTGTCTTTTCACTATTAGAGGTAGATATAACGTTTGCATACGGTTATATATTGTTGTTTTTTCTTTCTTCCTTTCCAACACACAAGAATATTTTTTCACTTCACAGTACGCATTGTCCAAGCTATGAAAGCTCTCTTCCTTTTGTCTGAAGGTGCTGACCATTTCCTCATCAAGGGTCGATCGAGTCGACACATCATTCACTCGAAATATAGAATTAACTGCTAATGCTAAACTATATATTTTTTAAACAAAAAGTTATACATTCACTATTATTTATAGCTTTTTGACATAGTTGTAAGCCATTGATTCTAACATAAATGTTATATTGTTTTGAATTTTTATTAATTTTCTAATGTTTATTATCTTCGAAATCAACATTTTATATAACTAGGTTTTTTTAATTTAGGAATTTATATAACTAGTTTTATTACATTCAATATCATATTACCAGCAAAAAATTGAAGCATGTATAGTTATGAACATATATAAACATACTACCACTACTTACATTAGATATCGTCATGATTAAATATTTCAAATTTGATTTAGATAAGGGTACATTTAAAAAAGCGGCTATTAAAGTGATTGATGAGATAATTCACCAATTTAATTACTCTTTTTTTTTTAATATTACTGACTCTATTACATTATAATATATGTTTCATTTATACTTTCTCAACCAATTGAAGCACAACGAGTCAACACCGCCTCCACTGAGGCTCGATCTCATGACCTCACATATGGGAGACTCACTATGCTATCTAAGCGTAACGTGCTTGGTCAGTTTAAATGTTTAATTACTCTTTGAGATACCATTGGAATGAATTACAATTGGAACATTTAAGGAGGCAAATTATATCGTGCACCGCGGTGTCATAATCGATTATCGCACCGCGCATCAAAAGATGTCGTTTTATTTAATTAAAGAAACAAGAATCCGTTCGCGTCGTTCCACAAAAAAGAACTTTGTTCTTAGTTCATTTTGTATACACGCAGTTTCAGTTCAACACACTAACAGTATTCACTTCGTATAACTACATTTAATTCAGTATTTATACACTCAAAAATGTGTAAAATGTTATTTATATTTTATTTTATATACAGCTATAGTTTCATTAAAACACACTTACATGATCTTTGATATAATTAAGTACAGCTTCATTGTACAATATACACTCAAATTTGTGAATGTTATTCAGTTTCATTTTATATATATTGCAGTTTCATTTCACCACAACTACAGTATCATTTTGATATAACGGCAGTTTCATTTGATAATATAAAAATAATACGTGAGGTAGTATCGATTTAGATACACTGTAGTGTCACTTCGTTAACATTAGCAACAAGCCGTTTCTTTACTTAAAGAACGGCGCCGTTTTGAGCAATGGACCATTATATTTCAAATTGGACAATGTTTTTTGTTAGGAAATGTGTATTTAGATTTTTGATGAACAACTGTCTTAGATTGTAGACCCTATTTTTCGTTTATTAAAAGTCTCATATGACATAGGCATTGAAATGTTAAATCAATGCACGAGACCTATGAATAGGTCTACATGAAGATTCGAGGATGATCGAAAGATGCTTCCAGACGAAAGAGGATTAAAGCAAGTCTCGGATGGACTGCTTCGACAAAAGGAACCCTCCGTCTAAGAAGAAAGGACGAAAGATGAGACAACTTTTCGTCTCTCATTCCTAAGTGAACAAGTCAAGGATAGACTTTGTTGAAAGACAACCCTCATTAAAGGAAACAATGAGAATATGTCTATCATTCAGATGGGCCAAATCATTCGGACAAAAAAGTGTCCTAGAAGATTTTTCACTAAAGACAAGGAGCATGTAAAAGGCTTGTACCATTTTGTCAGAGATCAAGGACAAAAGCCATAATGCTTTTGGCTCCACTGCTATACAGTACAAGTGCATTAAATGCCTTTTGCCACTGAGTAATACACACTGGTTTTTAGGTTTGAAATTTTCATCTCCTCCAACGGATTGATTTTTCCACGTATAAATACCTCGCTTCACCATTGAAGAAGGGCTGGTTAACTCACTCTTGCAATCTAAAGAAAGCTCTTCAAGCAGTTCAATCTTCTCAGCTTTTCATAACCAGTGTTTGTTGTGAAGTTTTTTCAAAGGCATATCCATCCTCATACTTCACAACTTGAAGCTGTCTTGTTCTTTTCTCAAGTGAAGATCAATCCAGACATCAAGACAAGCTTCAACCTGTTGGAGAACCATCAGATTATTTTTCAACATCTCATCTTAGGGAGAAGTTGATAGAGGCGGAGTAATCTCTAGAGTTGAAAAACCTTTCAAGTGGCTGTCCAACTAAGTGATCAAGGAAGCCAGCTTGAAGTAGTTTGTACTAGGAGTGATAGTGCAAACCCTTTCACGATTGTGAAAGAAGAGTGGAGTAGGCACGGTTGGTTGAACCACTATAAAAATCTTTGTCTCTCTCTTTACTTATCGTTTTTACTTTCGTGTTTTGCATATCATACAACATTGACCAAACGCTAAAAATTTCACTAACATGAAAGCGTGCAAAGAAAGTTAACATAAGATACTCATTCTGCTGCCTATAATCTCCGAAACGAGTTTATTCGAAAAGAATCGATTAGAGTCTATTCACCCCCCTCTAGACTCTCCTCTGACCCTACCGGGACAACACTTTTCACCCTACATTTACCAACTACATATTAGTCACTTTTTGGTTAAAAATGGAGAAACAAAAACTTATTGTCATAGGCTATTGGTGATTAGGTTATCCACCTGAAATAATAAGGAATTTACATTTCTAACAAAACAGTGACACATCAGGAAGTTATAAATTGTGAAGTGGCTTATATAAGCGTCTGCAGTTACGTTTCTTCCAAATTACATAAATTTCAAACAAAGCGAATAAGGTCATCCCTACTTGCTCCAATATAGTTACAAAATCAAATAAACCAAATATTTAAATTATATAATAATTGCATTAAACCTATTGCAGTATAAATTATAGTATAACAGTATAAGAGATTGAAATTGAATAAGAAATTGAATAATAGTATAAATTAACAGTATAAGAAATTGTAATTGAATTAAGAAATTGAATAAGAAATTAAAAATTGAATATGAATTGAATAACGGTATAAGAAATTGAAATTGAATAACAGTATAAATTAACACAACAGCAAATTCTAGAATAAGAAATTGAAATACTTTTGGAGAAGAAATTGAAATTGACTTTGGGAGAAGAAATTGAAATTACTTGCAAAGATTCAGTTCGCAGTCGGAGTCCAACGGACTAGAGAAGTTGCTTCGATGTTCAACGAATTTACTGCTAGTCGATTCAAACGGGCGGCGATGTCGCGGTTGACCGGTGGACGTCGACGACTTTACTGCTAGTCGGATTCCAACGGGCGGAGATGTCGCGGTTGACTGGTGGACGTCACAGACGATCGTCACCTCGGTTCTTAAACTGGGTTCGCCGGAGACTCAGACGCACGTCGCAGATGATCGGCGGAGACATAGACGGCCTGACGCAAACTGGGTTCTCACTTCTCAGTCGCAATTCTCAAACTTTCTACTCAAAGTCGCGATTCTCAGACGTAAATCGGCCTACAGGGTTATAGACTACAGTGAATGTGAACATTTGGATATTACACGGGCCGGCTCAACAATCCAACGAGTTGGCCCGACTCAATCCAATAACCCTATAGGCGCCAACCCAATGAGCCTTACTTTTTTATTGGATTGATTTTTGCGAAGGATAGGCATCTCAGGGATATCCGTCAATGTGTGCCACACGGCCAGTCTGTGATGTAATATCGACACGGATGCACTCCGGCAATGGGTTGAACAGGGGAGGAATGATTGGTATGGGCCTGGTGGTGCGCTCAGTCTCACTCAATTAGATTTTTTTATTGGGTTGTACACCACATTTAGTTTGGTGTTGCAACACAACCCCCTCACATCTACGCTATGCTTGTTCTGACGCAAAATCACAGGACAAGTCTATCTTACCTTGGTTAGTTGTTCTTTTTACATATCAAAATTTCGCACAACTTGTCTCTTAGGAGATCCTTTACACACGATTGATGTTTCTTACTTATCCTACATCTAGTGTCAAAATTTAATTTCATCTATTTTTTATATCTTATACTATTAAAAAGTTATTTTAATACCCATCCCCATTACTGTTACCATCCTTCACATTTTTAGAACAGGATGGACAGAAAAATGATATTCACAAGAATTCCGATGACTATTACTCTATTTTATTTAAGTATGACGCTATAGCCACATTCACTATTCAAAGATATAAATTTTGAATAATTTAATTAATAAAAGATTTCTATATCACACTTAGAACTAATTATCTTACAATACCTTTTAACAATTATAAAGAACAAATTAAAAAAAAACACTAATAAAATAAAAATACTGAACAAATAGAGTAGGTTTCAATTTACTTATTTGGGAAGACATACTATGTAGTACAATTTTTCAATTTATATTCTTATATAGTTAAGAATCCACATCACATAACTATAAAAATCGCTGAAACTATGAATGCATGGACCACAACTTTCTTGCATCTTTTTGTGGTGTTTTACCGGCCTACATTTGTTTTCCAGAATTAAATGGCTTAAAAAAATTATGGATTTTCAATCCTCTACTATTGGACAGTGGAAACTAAATTGACCCCTCCATAAAATTATATTCAGAGAATAATACATGTCAATTGCACTGCTAAAAATTGGATGAATATTCCATCCATCTATATCTCAAGGTGCCACCTCAACATTGATCACGGACAAAACAATAGCGCAGAATCAAATAACATCAAAGAATGGTAAAAAGGATCAATACTCTAGCTGAACACAGAGGTAGACAATTATATTGCGCTTGCTACCAGATTAAACGTATAACACCTTTACACATACAGTCTATATAGGAAGGTCCATAATCATATTTGACAAATTGAAACTGCCAGTCAGTGAAGTTCACAGAACAGCAGGATCAATGAAATGTTACCATAAAACTATACATCTGTTATATAGTGAGAACAACATGAGTTGAGTACCAATCGTGAGTACAAACTTGATAGTAAAATTGAAAAATTAACATATACGAAGTTTGCAACACTACAGCGTAATATCATACATAAGCACAATAATTATAGAAGAGATACACTAATTATGGGAGAAAACATAATTTGAAAATTCAACACTCAATGCAAGTTAAAATGGCGAATTCCATCGTCTACTTCTTATCAGACACCAGACGGAGCTCTCAGGGATATAGGATCCCAGATCTTGACTTTTCAACGATATTTTTTCACCTGCTAGGAAATTTCCGCCGATACACATGTTGATCGCCCTTATATATCGCGGTAAGACTCAGTGATTGAGACGTCGACTCACACTTTTAAAATCTCCGCTAAAATTACGGATTTCAACGTGCAATTTCTTAGAATTGTCTCCACCAGTTTAATTATCTCATTGGAGATGTTTCGCAGACGATCGCACCTCAATAAGAAAGGTCTTAGGTTCAATCATCATTCCCAAATCAAAGTTAGCATAATTAGTACTCTATTTACTCTTAATTAAATTAAATAATTTAGTGCCTACACGACAACAATCATTCCGTTCACTTCAAATACTTGGATATCTCGCGCTGCGTATTAGACACTAGGCGATCGCTACGACAATGTCTGTGCCCCTGTACAAACAAAAAATTATTCATGGTATCACAGTAGAATTGACGACCCCAGACACATAGATGCCCAGAGGATTCCATACCAGAGCCCAGGCCAAGCGCACATCCTCCACACGATCTGATGCCAATCACCAAGAGTCGATTGACTTTCTTCAGACAAATGATAGACCGCCTCTCACCTGAAAGAACTATGTTTGACTGTGTACATTTGGAGATTATACAACTAAAAGTAGACCAAACTAGGGATGAAGGAGTAGAAATCGGATGAGCATCTCATGAGAGATCACCTGTGAGTCCTGCCTGGCTAATCAATTTCAAGAATATGATTGGCGACTCAATCCCAATAACCCTATTATCCAGTGCTCGAAGCTCTCACGATGGAGAGATGACCTTTATCTTTTAGTCGGATGAGTGTAGCGATTTTTATAGCGCAAGTTATCTGCAAGCCACCACATTGACGCCACTAATTTTATCTGCACGTGGCTTTAATTCTTGGAGGACACAAAACCTAAGTATGCAGTTTGCTCAGTTGCATAATATTCCGGATAAAGCACTCCACAGTACCGGAGGATGATTACGCCCTCGCCATTTTTATCATTTAGGGCTTAATTCTGTGGCGAATGAGCCTAGTTGAGGGTATCCAATGTTGCGAGTTTGGTGCTGAGCTGCTCTGGAGGAGCTACAGAGACAACCTGACATCCCTCTAGCAACCAGACAAGGTTGTAATCAGAACATAATGGTGTGCTAAGACAAAGGTTTTCTCCTTCAGACCCCAAAAGTGGTCGAAAAAATCTAGAGCATTTCAACAGATGTTATGAATCTGATTAGACCTAACTTATTCAGATGGTCCGCTGGTAGAATTTAAATTCTTTATCTCAGAAAATATCCAAATAGAGAGCTAAGATTATCAATGGCTTAATTTAAAAAATTGATAGGGAGCGCATTCTAGATCTAGCAATCATCACCACTGCAGAACACAAAGTGCTTTTATCCCAGATAGATTGATAACAGCATAATATTCTGTTAGCGTGAGAAGTGGGGCACTTCTGAATCGGAACGTGTGGTTTGAGGGGATGGGGTGCACTAAGCTGGATTGGCTAAGGCGTATATCAGACATGGAGTGGCCTTTTCTCGTAATAATCGAGTGGCATTGTGTTTCCATGATAGATGGGTTGATTGATTATAAATCCGGTGCAACCACTAATCTACGTAAAAAAAATTTATATCAATGAATGCTTACCGAATGAGTTAGAGCCCACAATAAATTCCGTAACACTTTGCGTGCTTTTTGTAAGGTGGTATATGCCTACTCCGTAGATCCCATGGGTATTTATATTGTTTAAAACTAACACTGAGGGACAAACTAAGAACTTCGCGCTGTCACTTTTTATCTTTATACGAAGTCCTAACAGTCTACGGGTGACTATATATTGTCATGGATGGTAAGTGTTCAGTACAAGAAGACTGCCCCCTCTCAACCTACTTCGACAATGTATATATGTCAGACGAAACTATCCACTTTGAGACTGTTGACAAGGCCGAAATCTCGACAAATCTTGCGCATGGGAGCTAATAACCCAAACCACCATCTGAGGGGAGGAAGGCAAAGAAGTATCCTCTGACCACCCTCCACATTGAGCACTTATTGAATGAAGATAATACAGATGGTACCGCACCGATGTCCTCGAAACAATACAATTCATTATATGGTATAGGAGAGCACTCGAGTTCAAGCATGTCTGAGCCGCGCATTCACCACATTTTTCTGTGATTTATACGCTACTAGTGTTTAGAACACATAGCTATTGTAAGTAACAGCGAGGAGTCCTACACCCAGAGAATTACAATCAACGTAAAAAAAAATACTAGTTGGAGATCAATTCAACACCCATAAAACAATCTAACAAACAATAGACTACTTATTGTAGTGTGAATGACTGCATAATCAATCGAAGTTGCATATTATTTATAGCCACAGTTATAATATATAACCTTATAGCCCTTAATTTTTTAACGGTGGGCATAAGTTAACTATGACAACACATATTGCCATAATAATCCTCAAACCGTCTCACTACATTGCTAGGTACGGATAAACAAATACAGAATCAGCGAATCAAAAGCAGCCACAATAAACTATAAAAATCAATCAAATATAAAAACACTGAAAAGTATATAAACACGATGAACGCAACATACCAGCAAACTTTTTATCCAAGTGCGAGCAATCCATGGGTAAGTCAGGATAAATACTTACAAATAGACTATAATGATGCACCCAATCCCCCATCGATCAAATAATACAAGAAATACTAGAGACATAGAGATGAAGAAGTGCCTAATTGCACGCGAATTTTTCACAATGTACTATATCTGAAGCAGTCATAACTGACAAACACATCAAATTAAAACACTGTATTTATTATATAAATCCTCGAGATATTCATCTTTTTATATCACTTTGTTCCTCTAGTATAATATTATAATCTTTCACATAACAAATGCGTATCATCTCGTATTAGCATCATCTGTATTTTGACATATTTACATCTTCATCTCTTGTTATCAATTTATATCAGATTACAGTTTGCTAAGTCGTATATGTTTTTAGTATTCTATTTTATGCTCTCCAACTCGGTAAAATAGTATTACTTCTAGGTAAATTTCATAATATTTACGGGAAAATCTAATACACAATTGTTATGGAGATCGTTTTACTCTCATCTATCAAAACAACTTACGTGAAGAAGAAAGAGCACGTGGAAAAATGAGAACAGCATGCTACATCCATTAAAAAATAACATCGCCACAATAGGGCAGTCTCTATCACTCCTACCCATCACTACAAAAACTGAAGTAATCGACAGCATACAAACCCGGAAATAACCCATCCACCGATCTTAAAAGATTCTGGCATGTTCACGATCGAGTTCATGTCGTGATCACCGATCGACCATGAACCGCACTTTGCGCAGCAGTTCTAGTTTCAAGGTCATTTCTCACCTTGTAGACGTCCGAACTAGCTTTGTTATCTTAGAAAAGTTGTAGTCATTTGAGTTTTGATATCAATTGTGCACATAAAAGTACTAACAATTAGGACTTATCATATACATTTAGCATATAAAACCCTTCGTCTCATTTTGTTTATCTAATTCAATTAACTTGATGACAACACAACTTTGCTAGGGATCAAACCTAGAATCATAGGTTTCGTAAACCTAACACCTCATCCATTAGGCCACAGTCATTTACAACATGTTTTACAGAATACATTTTTAAAAAAAATTAATCTGAATACACTTTTGTAGTAGGGTTTTTTGTCAATTTTTTTTTTAATCTTAATATTTTGCCATTGTTTGGTAATCAGCGAATTGTGTTAGTGATTTTGACCATGAATTGTATTAACTGTTTGTAAGAGTTGTTTAGTAAAATTAGTTATTTATTATTAACGTTTAATACTTAAAAAGACATAAAGATGGTGTTTAGAAAATGAATTACTACTAGCAACCAACATAGTTGACATGGTGTTCAGCACCTCGTCTCTTAAGTATGAGGTGATGAGGTCCCCTACCGCTTAGTGTGCTGATCTATCTTTTATTTGACAATGTGTTTTGATAACTTGACTTTTTGTATTAGATGATCAATTTATTTGAAATAGAAAACACTACCTTGATGAAAAATGAAATTTTAAAAATAAAGTTCATACAATAGTGTAGGTATATTTTTAAATGAAACTTTTACCAAATGAAATTATAAAAAAAATTTCATACAATAATGTATAACTTTAAATGAAACTTTAACAAGTGGACATGTCTAGCAGTAAAAATTATATGACTTATATATGATGTCACAATCGAAGTTAATTTGATAAGCAATATTAATATATATATATAAATGTACTATAGTACATATACAATATAAATAGGATATATATATTAATTTTAGTATAATAAATATTAAATATTATATAGTCACTAATAATATATATATATTTTGGATCAAATGTGAGTCATGTTGTCTTAGTATATTCATGATGGTCAAGCTTATCATATCAGCATATATATTTTGATAAAGTGGTCATGTTGTTATTAGTCATATGGTCAATTATTAGATCCATTGATTAAATAGTCTAATGAATCATATATATTATTCAAGATTCTTCCAGTATTTTCGCATACATTTTCCTACCCAGCGAAATATAATGGTAAACTCTACATAAAACACCGGAATAGAAAAAACACATTGTTGTGTGTTTTATTGCACTATTGGTACATGTTGTCAACACTGTTGGTGTATTCTGGAACCCAAACGCTATAAATGACCACTGTAATTACCATAACACGGGAATACACCATTGGTGTTTCACTGTGGTGTATTTTATTACATATTGGATGGTATGTTTATCACACTGTTGGTGTATTCTTGGAACTCGCCTGCTATAAATGGCCACTGTAATTACCATAACACCTCTACTTACCAAAACACCGCGAAATCCTCAGAATTACCACTACTGTAGATTAAATTGATTCAACGACACAGATACGACCACAACCGCCACACCTAACTGAAAACATGACCATATACCGACGCATCTTATATATTAATATAATTTAATAACTAATATACCTATAATAATATATATATATATATATATATACTATATATAGTATCAATTATATACCTATATACTATAGATCACCATGTTGACATAGTGTTAGGTGTGGTCATAAGTCCAATTATAGCCACTTAGATTAGAAGAGTCCAATGAATCATAATAATCCAGATTTTTTCTCAGTATTTTCCTCCACATTCTCCGACACAGCGCGAACTGTTAAGGGTACAATTTCGTCTAAACACCGAAATAGAGAAAATCATTGTTGTGGTTTATATGTACACTATTTGGTGCATGGTTTGTCAACAACTGTTGGCTGTATTCTGGAACCCGCCGTATATAAATGCGATCATCTAATATATCAAATGAACACGCACCAGGCTCCTAACAAAACACGGCAGAAAAATCCTAGAATTATCCACTGCCCTGTTAGATTAAAATGATTCAAGCGACACAGATATGACGCACACACCAACAACTAATGACATGCCCGACATATGAGCGTTTATAGAGTATTATATATTACCGCCATATATTAAAATACCTATCATACGCGTAGTATATAAGATATGACTACTCAACATATATCATAGGCCGAGTTCAGGTGCGGCATGTTTTATGGTGTGGCGATTTTTTACGGTGCGACAACCAACCAATAGTTTCAACAAATATGCACCATCAACCTTAGAATACCCTTAAATTATGAGTAGTGTAAATGTTGCTCCTCAATTATAAAATGGTGAAACTTTATATATAACAATACACACATCATTTTACGCACACATTTTCTTAATAGTAAATTCACAGCATTGGGTTCAACATTTGATTATTCAAAATTTCAATACACACGAAATCAGAGGTTTAAGCAGAGATGTCAATGGCTTTGATTTCAGGTTTCTTTACTTCCAGTTTGGGAACAGTGACAGTGAGCACTCCATTCTCCATGGAAGCTTTCACCTCATCCATCTTCGCATTCTCCGGCAGCCGGAACTCCTTAGGAACTTACCGCTGCTCCGCTCCACACGGTGCCATTTCGTTCTTTTCCTCCTGCTCTCTGCTCCTCTCTCCGCTGATCTGCAAAACTCTCCCTTCCTCCACTTCCACCTTCACTTCCTCTTTCTTCAGCCCCGGCAGATCCGCCTTGAACACGTGAGCCTCCGGCGTCTCCTTCCAATCAATACGCGCGTTGGCGAAGGCCGATGTTTCCCCAGCCGAGCCGCCGGGGCATTGGCGACGGCTCTGGAAAACGGGAACCCTTCAAAAGGATCCCACAAGTCTAGAGAAAAGGGGTCGAAGATGTTGCTCCGGCGAGTTCCAAAGATGCTTGGAACCAAAGACATTTTCTTGATTGAATGAGAATTGTTGGGGTAATAGCTGACTGTGAATACAATGAGGAATGCTTGAAGTTCTGCAGTTTTGATGCATAAATGGAGGAACACGAACGGCGTTTATATATGAGAGAAGATGATGCCGGGACATTCATGAAGCATCTGTAACCGAAGCTTCTACAATATACTCCGTAATATAATGTTCCATTTCCATCCTTCTGCAATGTTCTAGTAACAGAATACCAGATGATGGAACTTATGCCGACATTACGTTATGATTTGGGCCTTTCTGGCACAATTATCTGCGCTAGCTCTATGCCCAAGGCCCAAGGCCCAAGGGGAGTGACTTTTTTATTCACAATTTTGGCAATTGTTATGCGTATCCCATCTTCCAAATAAATGTCGTTTAATTAAGTTATATGAGAAGTTGAACGCGACAGAGAGTATATCTATTTTGGTATATAATTATGTATATTCTGTTATATAATTATGTACATTTTCAAAACATGAGATTGTTTTTAGGAAGTTAACCGCAAATATGGAAAGCGAAATTTCTCAAAAAAAAAAAAAAGAAAGTACAAAACGATGTCGTTTTGCACCAGGGCGCACAATGCAATGTGTGCCCTGGTGCACGATATAAATTGCCCAATTTTGGATTTCAATATACAAAATTACAGAACTTAATATTTACAATTACAAAATTCTATATTTACAATTTTTAAACTCTATATTTACAATTATATTAACAATATAACACAATTTTTTAATCTATATTCACAAAAAAAAATAAAAAAAAAATTGGCTGAAGAAACGGTGCCACTAACGTCTAACGGCAGCATTATTCCAGTCTTCCAGACGCACAAAGCTGTGTCGTTTTGGACTGGGGTCCACCTTGCAAGGTGGATCCGAGTCCATGGCATAATAATTGTGTGTAGATACCCATTTAAAAAAAATAAAAAATAAGGGTCAGATAGACCATTGAATAATGCATTAGGCCACTAAACTTTAAAAAGATTACCATTGAATTCTTAAACTAACAAATTTCATGTTTTTTGAAAATTATATGGTGCTATATTTAAAAATAGGCCGAAATAATATCTGGTGGGAGTAAATCCCAATACATAGCAGCCGATTGCTGATAAGCCGTAGTAGCCACAACATGAGCTAAATAATTATCTAATCTAGGGATTAAATGAAACGAACAAGACTGAAATAAAGATGCAGTCAGCCTGCAGCTGTCAATGGCAATAGCCTAGGTACGTACGCAACGCAACGGTTGGTGTGGTAAGATAGCGATGTAGCGTTAGACAATCCGTGTATATCTCGACAATTTGTTCTCCCCGATCCTTCAACCAATGATAGTGCCTCCTTGCATGCCTAAAGCCTCGGCCATAAGCGGCGAGGTACAATTCCGGAGTGGTCCGGGTGAGCCGAAACATAAGTCCATCCGTGTCTACTAGAACAGCTCCACCTGCAGCTTGGCCTGTCTCTGGCAAGAATCTCGCGTCGACATAACAAATTCTCTTGGGCGATCCATACTGTGCGCTCGAACAACATGCGGCTCGGCGTGGTTCAGCTCGCATTCTCCTGCGCCAAAGGTGGCTCGGTCGGCGGTGGGGCAGGGCTAAGGGTGGTGGAAATTTCATGTAATTAGTTCAATTTACAAAATTAGTCCCATTTATAAATTTTTCAAATTTCTAATAGGTCACTTCAAAATTTAAAATTTGTAAAATAATTAATTTATAAATATAATAAATAAATTTAAAGAAAAAAAAAACAGCTTTGTCTCCGGCTAGACGACAGAAAGTCCGTCCCCACCCACCTTCTCTCCCTTCATCTCCAAAAATCCAACCTATTGGTCCCTACAACAAAAGGGAAAAACACAGTTGTTAGTTAGCGGGAGGATAGCTAGGGAGAAAGAATTAATAAGCTAGGTTGTGTGGGCGGAGGGATGTTTTCTGCTAGGACAGGAGCGGAGTCAGGATTGAGGAATGCGGGTGCCAATCACAATAATTGTCAGAAAAGTAAGATTTTTTTTTTTTTTTTTTGTTGGAGTTGAAATATTTTAAAGCTTTTGATGAGACTATGGGAGTGGGGGTGGGGGCTGAATTTTTTGGATGAGAAATGAGGGCTGAATTTGGAGTAAAAAGGTACCATACTGTAATGGTAAGCTTTTGGAGGTGAAACTTTTTCTAAAAGCTTAACAATTAAAGGTGTGTTTGGTTGGGAGAAGGAATTAGGAAGGAAATTTGGTGGAAAAGAATAAGGTAGGAACTCAAATTACATGTTTAGTAGGAGGAATAATTATTGGGGAGTAAAGGAAAAAATAGTATAAAGACTACAATGTTTTCCCAAACATTTTAATTGAGACCTTCATTGCAATTCCCTCCAACCAAACACTGTAATTAAGGCCTTCATTAAATTACAATTCAATTACAACTAAACTACTCCAACCAAACAAAGCCTAAGTATATTCTAGAACCTTTTGGATGGGACAAGGGAGGCCAATTGGTAACAAAAAAAGAAAAAGAAAAAGAAAAAACCCTTATAATATTAATATAAAAAAATTGGAGGGGCGGGAAAAGGCCCTCAGCATTTAATAAGAGTCAATGTAGTTAGTCCTCAATTAGAACTAAAATTGTGTTGGTAGTAAAATTGTATTATAAGTGTCTACTCATTATGTTATTTGTGTTGTTCCTATTCAATTTTCATAAACAAAAAAACTAAGAGTTTAATTATTATGCATTTTTAATTATAAATATACATAAACTTATATAATAAATGAATACTAATAACAATATATATAAGTGCGGGTGCGGGTGCACGGCGAGGATACTCTCCCGCACCCGCCCCATACCCGCGCGAATATACAAAATTTCCCCCATACCACACGCATTACTTAAGTTGTGCGGGTATTTAAAAACTCGTATAAACGAGGATGCAGAGAATCCATTAAGTACGGGTAGAATTGCCAGCCCTACTCTCAGAATCTCAAGTTTCAATCCTCAAAATTTACAGTTTTTATTCTTCAATATTTTCAATTTCTCCGCCGCGAAGTTGCGTATTAGTCAAAGCCGATGCTGCAAAGGAGATCGAGGCCAATTGGGAAAGATGCACAAGATATCACAGTGCTAGCGTCACTCCAAAGAAAGGTATCACAAGATTCAAGTACCGCAATGGCTCAATACTCGATCTTTATGTCAATCTGGAATTTATACTTTGAAAAAGCTCAAAATGGAATTTTAATTAGATTATTAGTTTCAAAACTGGTTGTTAGTTCACTGAATCACTAGTAATGAGTGTGAAATTTGGGTGTTTTATTATTTTTTTTATTTTATTTTTTAAGTAATTTATTTCCAATTACTCATTTTCCTCTAGCTTTCAAATATCCTACCATGATATCTTGTTGTTATCTTCAGTGCTATCATATTACCCTTTTAGCCCTATTTGTTTATAGTTTGCTAGATATTGATTCAAGTATGGATTTTCAAACTATTTGTAATTAACAGATTGACATAAAGCCTAGTAATCATGCTCAAAAAAATGGGTGATGAGCATAAGATAAAGTGTTAAAGTAGCTTATAATCATTACATAAAGTTCAAAGGGATTGTAGAAACAGAAAATTTGAGCCTGATCAATTGATTGATAAAATTATTATTGGGCTTAATTTTGAGATTGATTGTTCGGCCAATTTAATTAATTAAATCATAAAAATTAAATTAATTTAGTTAGTTCAATTAAATTTGGCAAATTATGTTGTGCACCAATGCACCATGCATAGTGCCATAGACAAATTATATCGCGCATTGCGTGCATAATCGATTATGCACCACGCATCAAAACGACGTCGTTTTGTTTAATGAATAGAAATGACATTAGTTTCCCCCCATTCCGCACCCTTCCGCAAAAAGTAACTCTATTATTCAGTTTCATTTCAATTTCAGTTCAACACAACTACAGTTTCATTTCGATATAACTACAGTTTCATTTGTATTTATAGACTCAAATATGTGAAAATTTATTTAATTTTATTTTATATACACTATAGTTATTAAAACACAACTACATGATTAGTTTGATATAATTACAGCCTCATTGTACATATATACTCAAATATGTGAAATGTTATTTAGTTTCATTTTATATACACTGCAGTTTCATTTCACCAAACTACAGTCTACATATCATTTTGATATAATGCAGTTTCATTTGGATAAAAATAATACGTGAGGCAGTATCGTTTTAGATATACTGTAGTGTCAATGGTAATTACATATACAACATGCGCGCTCCATTAAAACTACGGCGTTGCTGTTTTCTTTTACTTTAAAGAAACGACACCGTTTTGACCGGGTGCACATAAGCCACCGGCCCGTACCAACTAAAAACACAACAAAACGAAAAACTAACCCAACCAACACTCTGAAACCGATGATCACAACATAATAAAAAAATAGGTTTATAAAGAGAAAACACAACGACGTAAAACAAATATTAAAAAAAAATATTGACTAAACAAATGGCA
>VALG01002021.1:0-14623 GCA_009835305.1 Ipomoea purpurea
TAGGCGTCAGATGGATGCTAAGGCAACAGCCCTTATGTGTGACAGATCTCTATGATGGTGAAAGTCTACGAAAGCATCACTGAGCTTTAACGCTCTGACGAGTGCATGGAGTGGAAGCGTCGAGACAAAGGACCATACGATTGTGCAAGGCTAAAATCAACAGACAACCTTGGTGAACGATAGCGAGAATGAGACTACCCGAAGAACGATGTGATGTGAGGAGGGTGAAGAAGAACCCCAGCGAGGGAGTTGATATAGATCATGACAACGTACACTAACTAGGATGGGGGATAGCCTGCTCTGACCGACTCCAGTTGTGAAGAATTAGCTGGCGACACAAGACTAAGACGTCATATGATTTGGTACAATGGGACCCACCGGATGCCTCAAATAACGATAGACGATCTATCAATCCATAGCCAATGCATGCTTATGGGTACGTCCACAGAACTGTCTGAAATCATGCCATTGACAACCAAAGAACGTCAGTATGGGAGAACTTAAGAGACTCGGACAGGAACATTCGAAACAGACTGATGTTGAAAAGAAATCCAGCGGATGATTGGTCGCATCAAGTGTGGTAGTAATGCCAAGCTCCGATAGTCAGACTCATCCAGCTTAATCGCCCAAAGCGTTTGAGGCCAGCATAGGTTGATCTGATAATCATTAGGAGTGATTAAACACTTTTTGGGTGCGGACCTCGAGAGCGGTACCACAAATGACAGATGGGCATCTAACTCTCTGATAACTAGATTGACCACAATAATCACATCGGGGATTAAGCGGTTCATTGAGAGACGAATATAGGTAAGAATGTCCCCATTCGCGAGTAGTTGTGATACACTCGACACCCCAAGGCTAAGGCCATATCAAAGATCTGGGCTCAGTATCTAAAGGGAGAAGGTTTTGAGAGACAGCCAGGATGGTGATTGCCTTCGTATGACGACAGCCCTACCTTGAAAGAGTGCATAATATGACTCGACTCGATCGAGCTCTCCACATCAGATACGCGCCGAAGAGTGCAAATGGCTAGCGTGGTCATGACTGAAGCTAGTCTGGGATTGGAAAAAGAGACATCGGAAAGTGTTCGGTTTCGGAGCGTTCCGCTTAGGATGAAAGAAGCCATAATCCGCGCGAGACAGTAGTGGTAGGGTACCAAGGACGGAGAAGCGAAAATATCATCACGACGATTGAGTAACGCAAACAAGAGCAGATTCACCAATGCACGAAACCACTATAAGAGGGTCTCCGCAAAGGTTCGTCACAGAGAGAGGATAGAAGTGCAGGAGTAGATACGAGGACTCCCGACCATACCGCCGTAGTGATGGATACACGAGGTTGATATATTTCTGTACCTATAGCTTTTGGTTGGAGTCCCGAAGGTGATCGAGGATCAGAAGACATAAGTGTTTGGCCGAAAGAAGTAGATATGGTTTATTTCGGTTCAAGAAGTAAAGTACCTCAATCTTCAGTGTTAAAGAAGGTAGAGAAAATGCCTCGAGCCAATAGAATCGTAACGAGGGAAACGAGGCGCTAACGGCCGCTGAAGATTTGAACGCCACGCTGACATTAACTTATCTCCAGAAAAGACATAGCTCGAAACGTCTACAAATACAAATAGTGTAGTACTGTACACTACGGAAACCGAGCACACAGGGCACGTGAAGTTCAGAGACAGAGAATAACACAAGGTAGGAGAGAGGCGCAGAGAACTAAACTCGTCCATCCTAACAGATGAAGGACGTCAAATAGCCTGTAGACTATGTCGTGGACAGCGAAGGGAGAGTACACCACTCACATAAGGGGCGCGAGTTGCACGGTGACCAAGCGGCCCGAGAGGGACATGCTTCGATAGCTCAACAACACAGGATCATCAGCAGAAGACGGTATAGAAGCAGCATAATGATATGGGGGGTGACGCATGACCCAGTTGCCGAGAAGGTTAAGGAAGTTGGTGACCTGTGATTGCAGGTGAGAGAGCCCGGCGACGAAGCCCGGTGAACGGCGGCCGTACCTATAACTCTACACAAGTGAAACGTCAAATTCCTTTGTTTCGCTAACCGTTCCGACCCGCACGAAGGCGTAACGATCTGGGCACAGACATGAGAGAGATCTCTTCTTGGGGAGAGTTAGGGTCCTCGTGACAATATAGACATGACTCGTGAAAGATGCGAGTACATACGCTGCACTGGGAAGGAAAGACCCTAATGAAGGGTTCGCACCTTCCCTGAGAGAATATAAAGGCTTTAGCGCCTTTCATGCGCAGCTTTAGGTGGAGGCGAAGAAGCCCTCGTGGAGCGCGAGGCATACTAGCATGAGATACACTCTTGTAAGGGCTAAGAACACATGATCTAACCTTTGATGCAGACCTACGGGGCCAAGGGATCAGCAGTTTCAAAGTATAGAGAACCAAGTTTTCTGAAATGGGGCTTGTAGTGCCTCACCAAAGGACGGAGGCGATGCAACAAGGTTATTCCGCGGACCGACGACGGCCAGATATGGCCCTTCGAGGAGCAAAGCGAAAGGCTTGACTGGCAGACCCAGTACTCGTCGAGCAGGGACGAGAAGTCGGCTTAAGTTGAGTCGCGACGGTGCACGAGCTGGAATAAGGCCGTCAGCTCAAATACGGGAACTATAATAAGAAACGTTACTCTAAGAGCCTAACATGATACAGGCTGATCTCTCCCAACCGAGCTCACATGTATCAGTGACGGAGGAAGGTTTGGCACCTCGATGTCGGCTCTTCCGCCACCTGGGGCTGTAGTATGTTCCAGGGTTGGGCTGTTCGCCCATTAAAGCGGTACGTGAGCTGGGTTCAGCGAATCGTCGTGAGACAGAGTTCGGTCCATATCCGTGTGGGCGTTAGAGCATAGTGAAGGACCTTTCCCTATACGCTGAATGGAACCGTGGAAGGACGCACCTCTGTGTATTCCTAGTGTTAGTCGTGCGCCACGTGTTGACAACCTCACATGAGGTTTAGGGGACCACAAGAGGTATGCTGAGCGATAACTGCTGAAAGCATCTAAGTAGTGAAGAGCTCACCCTAACGATGGGTGACAGTGCTCTGCATATTTCCTGACTTCCCCAGAGGCTCCGGTAGCTTCAGCGCCGAGCACTAGGCAGATCTGGGATTATCTCGCCCACTGCGGGGATATGTATTGAGCGACAGAAGTGTGTCTTTTGAGAATGTCAGGAGAAGGTAGGGCGAGAACGACCGTCCATTTATTCACATTACGAAGCCTGTCAAGTTGTAGTTGCAGTGATAACGACAGGCTGATAGGATCCTAACAGACCGGTAGACTTGCCCTTGTTCCTGAACTGAGCTTGATCAATTCCGATGCCAGGCCACTCGCCAATCTAGTGTTCATATGTTCATAACACAATACACATTTGACATTGACACTAAACCAATATCTAGTGCTCCCCCTCCTACCGACGATTGTCGTATCCCACGTGCCTGAGCGAGAACCACTGGGCAGTCTATCCAAGGGATGGAAGGCAGAGGCCTTGTGGTGTCTCCAGTCAAAGATGGGGCGTCACAATCTAGCTATATGCTTTCTCTCGATGCCTTTCTTCGGTCATGTTCAGATCTTTCTGGTGTTAGGCGTGAGGACAACACCAATCCACCCGAACTTGGTGGTTAACTCTACATCGACCGGGTGACGATACTGTAGGGGAGCTCATTGCGATAAAGGCCTTCGGCCCGCCAGAATAGGTGCAACGCAAAGCTTAAGACCTCTCATTCTCTATACTACCTTTTTCATATGACCAAACGCCAAAAAAAGACAGAATACGCGGTCGTCTCTATTCAATACACCAATTATGAACCCTACTCTCTTCTCCCACATTCACCCTCGACGCGCCGCCAGCGATGCCTGCTGCAGATTTCTGGACAGAAAAAGCCGCCGGTGATGCATTCGCCCACCACGGCAACGAATTCCTCGACGCCGAGAGGTCCGAGAGCTCGTGTAGGTAACAAGTGTGCCTCGGACGCTTAGAGAAGACACGAGACTCGGAATTTGGGCCGCAACCCCCTGAAAACGTATAGATTTTGTTCTTCAAGAGGGGCATGCCGGCCAGCGAGATTAAATCTTCTATGAAACCTAAGCTCATCCAATATAATCCACAACAGAGGCATCACCATGCTGAAGAGTTTGAAGCTGCCGATGAGGTTCAATGAGCGAGACCGGATGATGAAGCCAGGGCAAGAGGCACCGGCTGTCGAAACCGCACGGCTCGTATGATGCCGATCGCCAAGGGCATAACTTCATTAGATAAAGAGGACATGAGCATGGAGAGGAGGTTTATCCTAACGAATCCATGCGGTGCGGTTAGGGTTCGGCCGCGTAACGCCCCTTCCTCGCGGTCGAAATCGTGGCCGGTGGACAAGGTTTGATACGTCAATGAAACCATTAGATCATGTCCGTTGAGAAATGGAACAACCCGAGCTCGCCAGAATAGGAAGTTCCGATAGGTCAGCTTGACGCTGATAAAGTGGTGAGCGGTGACAGGGTGGTCACGGTGGCAGTGACCCATGAGATTGCAGCATTGAAACGGTCTGTTCGAGGAATTAACAGAACCGTCGTCATGGAATAACCATAGCTAGCTTATACCAGATGTGAACTGTAAATGAATTGTATTAACAGTAATTGTTTACCAGAGTACAAGACCTAGGTATATATACAAGAGGAGATAGAGGGAGACTGGGATTGTGAATTATAAGTAACCAAATACATAGATGAGTCCTAATATTGATGACCCTATTAATATAGTAAGGTTCTGTTGTTATATATATAATATATAATATACTAGTAAGTGTTCCGTGCGATGTACGGACTATTATTAATTTAACAAATGACAAATTAACTTTTGATTTTATGACTATAGGAGCAGCTAATTATGAATCAACAATTATTATTCAAATTAATTTTTGTGAATTACTCTCATATCCACTAAAATATTTTTGCTTATTATTCACTTTGATTTTCTTTTCATCTTTTTTTTAATTATTTATGATTATTATGATTAGGGAAATTTTTTCCGTAACATTTTGCTTTAATATACATAGAGAAGAGATAAGAGATAAGATAGAGAAGAAGAAGATAAGATATAATAATATATATATATAATATATGTAATAATTTTTATAAATGAATGATATAGACCTGTTATGTTGATGTGTAATTAAAATTACATGATATTGATATATTAACATTTTTTACGTGCATCGCGCGATTGAGAATAATGCCCAATTTTTAAAAAAATTAAGTACTCGTTAAAGCATATCACCAAAATAAATTGGAATTGTTCATTGCATAGATAATTTGACTATAATTTTGCGTATTTATGACCAATTCAAGTAACAAATGGCAAGATAATATAGAAGTAAGATTTTTATTTTTTTTTGAAAGCGTAAACTCGAATATTATTAACGAATATGCGAAGCAATAACTTCTGGTGGGACATCATCCCAATTAAATTCGTTAGTATTCTGGCCAGTGGCCTACGATATCTGCTATGAGAATATTGATTTAAACGCCTAGGAATAAAACGTAATGACATTAATAAACTGGCCATAATGCCTGAACTCGCAGAAAATAAGCAACATAATGATCTCGGGGTGTGATCAACCTGGAAAGATAGGACTTCAACACCCAGCCAATCCGTGAAAGAGTTAACTGAAGGTAACCCTGGCGTCCCCTTAGCCAAGGATAATGTCCTCTTTACAAGCGCAGTGCTTCAGCTGTGATGCGTTCTACACGAAACGCAAACGCCGTTGATGGCCGTACAAAGCCACCTGTTTTCGTCGAGTAGAACGCGCCAAATGTGCGCCCAGTTGTTTGGACCCATGCTCATCTTACACGGCATTGCAGACAGCAGGCAGCGGCACTCCTTTGGTTGCTGACGGATGCGCCTATAGGCCGAGAAAAACTCCCATGCTGGAAGCCCGTGCTTCGGCCCCTTCCACACGCATTGGGAATCCTCCATAAAGGCCTCCCCATACCGCCGGAGTTTGTGCAACCAAAGTGGTAACAGACTGCAATTAACTTGGAATAAGAATATACCCATGTTGCACAAGCATGCATTCAGAACCACTCCAACAAAAAGATCCCACCATGCACAGCGAGAAATAACAAGGTTAGACTCATTCCAAACACGGCATGCATATTGACATTCTAAAAACAGTGGCATAACATCCTCCCATTAAATCAAGAACACATAGGGCAAGGCAAGATCACATACTCTCTATAGCAGGCTGTTGCTGTTGCAACACACCACCTCACGCTCTCCATAAGGAACGATTCCACCTAGGGCCACATCTATTCCATAAGCTTGCCAATTTTTTTAATAAAGACTATTTGTAACGCACATAATTCTAATTTAAAGAAATACATATTATTATTTTTTTTGTAGATAATTATTATTTATTAATAAGAGTATAGAATACTAATTAATGCAACTTTGATTGGGGATGAGGTTCGAACCTAAAACCTTTCTTATGAAATCAGTGAGTAAGTTAACGGTGAATAACAAAATTAACGAAAAAGATAATATTTAAACAGAAAAGTTAATGGATAATCGTATTCTAGGATAAATTAGAAAATCTAAGAAAATTAAATCTGTCAAATCAGAGCCAATCATTTTAAAAAATTGACTTGCTAAGACCTAACTCTATAGTTCCTTATTAGTATAGTTAGATATAATATGAATATTAAATTTTCACCATGAAAAAAATTTTCCCAATCATTTGAATTTAATAATATAGAGAAAGATGAGATAAGAATTTCAGTTCAAATTAAAAAGGCAGTAAATTTGAGAGGTTGAGGGCTTGAGCCATGGCGGATAACGACGGTAAGCAAGCTTCACATTATGATTACCCATGGCTGGCCTTTGGCCACATGGTTCCATAATTTAGAGCTCTCCAAGCATATTGCTTCAAGAGGTCACAAAGTCTCTTTTGTTTCTACTCCCAGAAACATCGACAGCCTCCCCAAACTCCCACCAAATCTCACTTCCCTTATTAACTTTGTCAAGCTCCCTTTGCCGCCCCACCAAAACTTGCCGGAAAATGCAGAGGCGACCATCGACTTGCCGTATGATAAAGTGAAGTACCTTAAGCTAGCTCGTGATGCTCTTCAGGAAACCATGGCTAAGTTTCTCGAAGAGTCTTCCCCGGATTGGATTTTCCACGATTTCGACTCTTACTGGTTGGCTCCCGTTGCATCAAAGCTCGGTGTTTCCACGGCTTTTTTTAGCATCTTCACTCCCCCGACGTTGGCTTTCTCAGGGCGATTAGTTGATTTTGCCGAGGTGGACGAAACCGGAAGATAACCGTGTTTTCCGCCGAAGTGGCGTCCCGTTCAAAACAACCGTTGCCTTTCGGCTGTTTTACGAGATTTAAGAATCGTGCGCGCCGTGTTTACGAGGAAGACGAAACGTTTCGGAGATACTTTCCGAATGGTTTCGAGCAAAGAAGTCGGAGATGAGGCGCTCTCGGTCGATTCGAATGGTTAAAGGTCCTGGAGAATATTCACCAGAAGCCGTTTTCCCCGTCGGGCAGCTTCCAACGACGGCTTACGACGCCGACCATGAACCCACAGATGATTCATGGAAGGATATCAAAGCGTGGCTTGACAAACAAACAACCGGAACAGTTATCTACGTTGCATTCGGCAGCGAGGCCAAACCGAGTCAAACTGAACTCACCGAGATCGCACTCGGATTAGAGCTCTCCGGTTTCCCCCTTCTTCTGGTGCTAAGAACCAGACGCGGAGAAGCCGATCCCGAGTTGATCCACCTCCCAGAAGGCTTTGAAGAGCGCACCAAAGGGCGCGGCATTGTGTGCACGAGTTGGGCACCGCAACTCAAGATACTGAGCCACGAGTCAGTGGGCGGGTTCTTGACTCATTCCGGTTGGAGCTCAGTCGTAGAGGCCATACAGTTCGAGAAGCCATTAGTTCTCCTAACCTTCTTGGCAGACCAGGGGCTAAACGCTAGGGTTCTGGAGGAGAAAAAAATGGGCTTTTCTGTGCCGCGAGACAAACGAGACGGACGATTCACGAGAGAGGCAGTGGCCGGAGTCACTGAGGTTAGTGGTGGTCGAAAAAGAAGGGAATATTTACAGGCAAAAAATCAAAGCAATGAAGGGATTGTTCTGTGACCAGACCAGGCAAGATGGTTATGTGGACACTTTATTACACTATCTTCACTGCCATAAAAAGCATAAAATAAAGAATCTCATCTCCATGGATGCCTATCTACCTACCTACCTGCATTCATCCAAATCTCTTTCAATTCGTAAGCCATTAATTTGATTAAATAAAATGGGCATATGTACTAAAAATAATAATATATAATAATAATAAATATGGGCATATATATTATGCATTGCTCCCTTAGTCTCTATTTGGTTGTATATAATTTGGTTGTAATTGTATTGCAATTCGTTTCCCCCATCAATTACGTTATTTGGTTGAAGAGAATATATTAATTTTATTTTTGAAAGTTCCAACTCCTTGTGGACTAGTGATATAAAATGATTCTTTTAAATGGAAGGTCATGAGCTCTTTGTGCTTTAAGATTATTTGTAAATTGAATAATAATTTCTATTTTATTGTGCTTATTTTAAATTAATTTAATTAGTTTTATCCTAAAGTAATTAAAATACAATGCTTGGAAGATATAGTTTTAAAGGTTAATTACAAAATCACTCTCATTTTTTGCTATTGATAATTTTTAATAAGGTGATATTTGAAAAAAAAAAAAAAAAAACCACATAAAAATAGTCACATAAAGAAGTGACAAAAATCATGATTTTTATGAGTGGGAAGAATTTCTAAATTCTACATTATTCAAAAATATTTAAAGCATATAAAAAAAGTAATAATAACATAATATATTATTATATAGTTTATAGTAATTTTTATTTTGTTAATAAGATTATTTCTTTAATAATATATAGAAATTATTCTAAGGGTAACAAAAAGAGTGCTGAGATAAACTAAGAATGTATGTACAAGTCTTGTTTTTGTTGTTTTATGGCAGTGAAAAAAAATTGGTGAGGAGATCAAACACTAGTGTGGAAATCATATTTTGGAGAAAGTTTACTTTTAATTTTGCAGGTTTTGTAGTAGACTAAAAAAAAAAGTTTTGTAGTAGACTAAAAAAATACCCAACAAGCACATTTTAGACACACTTCGCGTCCCAGCGGTGCGTGTGACCTCCAACAGCGCGTGTTCCCCACGCGCCTCTGGACAGGTATTATTCGTCTAGTATCTCAGAGTTTACAGTATAACTACATGACGGAGCGATACCCTTGACAGTTCCTTTGGTAATTGCTCTGTATTTTCTCTTTTTTTGTTTTTTAAAAAAAACTTAGAATTCAGTATTACTTTATGTTCTTCCTTCATTCTCATTCATAGGTATTTATTTATCTGTAAACTAGTCAATTTGTTATAAGACTTACAAAAATATACGCATCAAATGATTCCATGTAAATTCACCACAAGAACATGATTATATCTATCGTTGTTGGAATGAGTCAACTATAGGTGCGCGAGATCTGGATATCCAGATACAAACTATGACCGGCCATTCATAATTGAATGAATGAATAAGGAACTATAAGTTTTGATTCCTACGTGGATTGGCAAGGGCCTACTTGTTCATTCGGAGGCTTCTATCCAATATTCATTGAAGCGTAGGCGATGCGAGCTCCGACCAACCGAGAATGGTGACAGAAATACGAAAGCGGATTCATTGGTATGTGGGCTCGGTTACTGGTGACGATATAACGAATGGCATGGAGGATAATCGCTGAATCTGATTTTGTCCTAAAAACATCTACTGCGCGCACACTTTAAGTCCATTAAAGAACAATACAAATAAAAAATATGTACATGTAGGAGGGTGTATTCTGATTTCTCGGTAAGAGTATTATTGGGTATATACTCGGTGTTCATTTTGTCACGACGGTATGTATGAATTTCCTAGATTATAGTTATAAATTTGTGCATATGATAGCGTACTCGCGTTAGCGGTCTCTGAATACCTTTATTAGTTGGATTAGGTTTACTTCAATTCATCATATCATGGTCATGGATATAAGTGGCAACAAAGATATGAGAGAGCAGTCATATGTTGCATTTTGTAGTTGAATATTTGATAGAAGATATGGCTTATCATATCTCATTCTGAATCACTTTGTAGGCGTTATAGCCAAAGAAGAAGTAATAGACTACTCAATAGGTATCTATGAAATTTATTAGGATATATATAGTTATGTGAAAATTTTTGGCCAATAGGCAGTGATATATGTATATAGAATAAAGAATAATGAAATGAGATGAACTATGGGAATGTCCCTCTTATCTACATAGAAGCTTTGCTTCCTTTCCTAATTGTTCAAATGCACCTATAGCCTGTGAGATGCTATGCTTTAACATCACATTCTTCAATCGCATTTTCTAGTGGAGTACACTAAAGCACTTTTATTCCCATATGCGATTTCAATTGTTCTAATTGATGCATTTTTCATGTCTGTGAAAGCTGGCTTATCATCATTCGATCATTGATCATGTCAATTGTGGATTTCCAACTTTCATAAGCTCTATGGGCCTTTCTACTTTGGACTAGGATCATAGCTCAGCTTACGGGAGGGTTAGTGAATTTGTGGTATTATAGCTGGAATGAAGCAAAGCAAGACTTGTCTTAAATTAACAAGCTGCGGAAAAAGCAGGCAACGCTAGAAGGGTATCTCTGTCTTTTTCCTTTTCTTTTTGTGAGTAAGTACACAATCCCTGAGACATGATTCTCTCATACTTTAAGTTGAGACGCATGCGTGTTTTTTAAAACCAGAGAGCGGCGCCTGCTTTCTTCTTTGCTACAATTCTCGGTCTAAGGCATGACCACTAACATACAGATTATGTATCTGTCCGTTAACTACTCTACACTTGCGGCCGTAAAAGGCAAATAACATAACGACTCAGTCATAACTACTATTCTTGCGTTCTATGTGAACCACATCCACCATAATAGGATTCTCTAAAGAGATGGACATGAGGGTTGCTCCAGAGTTATTGTTTCGTATCTCCATGTTAATTTCTATCCAGCTGCCAAGTTACCGACTTTTGGGACCGATCTTACCATTGCATACCGCCAAATCAGTAGATTTAATATCCAGGGCAGAGAACGAGAACCTGTACGCAGCAATATCAACATGAGTTGACTTTTACCTACTGAGATTTGATACATGTACATGCATGCCTCTTTCTATAGCCACATACTGACGACGGTGAAGGATCGGCAAGGACCAGCACCGGGTGGAGTTTAGGTTTGTGACGGCAGGAGTCTTATGCTCTGGCGGTGATGAATCTTCTCATAATGAGCCCCAAATGACAGTACTTAAAAATAAATGAAAAAATACATCAAGAAATACACAATACACAAATGAAAACAGAAAAACAAAAACTGATGATATGATAAAAAATAAAAAGAAAGTCTAACAACAGATGATGCCAGCGTTGGTATGCGATGCCGGTTCTTATTCTATAACAGTAGAACGATTGACGGTGACCTTTTCCGACAGTCCAGACCAGCCCGGTCGGCGTATCGGACCAAGGAGGAGAGTCACCAGGAGTCAGATCAAGCCCAAGAAGGCTTAGGGTAAGAGCGAACCAGGATGGGGATGGAGAAGAGTAAACAAGCCGCAAAAGAAGACTCCGATTGCCATCGAATACGCGGACGGAGTAATTGCGGCGGCGAGCACGAAGTTGCGCACAAACTTACCACCCGGAATGGGTAATCTGGACAGACGACGGAATGTTACCAAGAAATTAGAAGGTCGGCTTAGCAGCAGCCCACCAGCAGTATCAGCCCATCGATTGGCAGGCGGAATCACCAGGTTATACGGTGTTAAAGCCGCTGCCGACTCACCCATTTGATGAGTTTCGAGCCCGGTCCTCCATGATACAGGGACTACACAGTACGGTACCTGCTTTCGGAGACCGAGAATAACGTCACTATGAAATGAACCCCACACACTCTGAAGCTTGACGACGAATCACTACCCTGCTTGCACATGTTCCGACATCTCAAGCATACCCGCAAGAATTACCTAAGACTTGACTCTTTCATCATCTATCGGAGAACTGACACAACCCCAGAAGCTTAATTCGACATAGACGTTCGCTAACAGAACGGTAACGGGATCATGAACACATTCTTTGCCCTGCCGAAAACGTCGTCTTCTAGACCCTGCTCTAGCTTACATTCATAAGAGGCTGTGTGTTAGGCAGCAATAGAACAAAGGTCGCGCATAAGGGGCTGTCACTCCAACACCTCGGAGAAATCCCAGGTGGAAACGTACTCATTCACCTTCCTTTTCACTATTCCCCAAAAAACTCTAGCATACAGCCCTATAATGTCCTCACTTCCCGCGCAATCTTCATTTCTTGCATCGACATCGAGGGCTACATGTTGGCGGGAATCTGCATGCTTCCTTCTGCCGACCGTTTCCCACAACCACTCTCCACCATTCAGATAAGAAGACCAGCATGAAGAAGACTCCATTCTTGAGCCAAGAGAAGACAAGTGCCCCATGACATTCCCTTTCCTACGAATCTTTCGGTTCGCGGTCACGGCCTTCCACAGCGACTGGCCATGTAAGACTTCCATTATGGGAATTGGAGCGTCCGATACCCTGCATCTGGGCCCTTAATCCACTGCCCACAATCGAAGTAGCATTCCTCAACTTTCCAATTTCACTCTGCTATGCTCAGGATCAAAAATGATGTCTTCTAGTTTACTCATGTGTAACAAAGCCACACAAGGATGCGCAACCACGCATATCGATTATACACTAAAAATTTATTAGCGCCTTCTATTATAGCAAGTATAGTACAAGCTCTACACACCCTACAAAGATTTTGACATTTGATCGTGTGGTATGGCTAAGGGTTTGCCGCTTGACAGCCGCCCAAAAAGGCCAGATCGTTTATCTGTATCCTGTTTATCGGCACTTTTCCATGGACAAGAATCATTCGCGTACACGCAACTAATAGATCTATATATATGGTATTAGCAAGTTTTTTATTGATAAAGAGGTGTGTAAAGCCTCTTTCTCTTTTAGACTCATAGACAATACAAATGTCCATGTCATATGGTAAGGTGTCCTTTGGACCTCCTTGGGTCTCCTTCGAAACCCAAAACCATCACTGGCGCCACTTCGAATTTGATGAATGCATCTTTATTCTGCTCCCGCCTTGCGCTGATTGCATATTGGCCTTTGGAGGGGGTATGTAACTATCAAGTATGTCCTTCCCAAAGATAACATTCCCACATACACTTGATATGCATTTTTCATATATCATATGTGTAACAATATTGCATTTTTGTAAGAAAATTTCCTTTTCCACAGTAGATTTCATTTTTCGCATACGCCATGCTAGACAAAATTGGCAATTATGTAATAGATTTTTCCTTTTCCCTTTGGCTTGCCGACGCACGTAGATATCTAGTTTTCCAATGCCATGTGTTTTTGAGTTGCTCTTTGTAAGTGAGTGGAAAAACTCTATTTTCCCCTGATGCATGTACGTGTAATATGCCCCCTTTCTTTGCGTGATTTTAGCCTGCGTTGGTCAGTGCCCTCTGCCAACTTGTTTCCGTGGCGCATAAGATTTGAATTCATAATATTTGCTTTGCGATTGATTGCTGAGTGGCTGCTTTTCTGTTATGGTGATTGAAAATATATACTGCCTTGAGTCCTTTACAAGTCTTGTTTGACAAACCATTGCTTGTCTGCCTTTCTCTTGTATATAACAATATCTTTCCCAAGTGATCACGAGAAAAATCAGAGAAAATAATTTGTGACCTACTTGGGTACACCTGTTAAAGTTCGTAGTGGGGGAAACGCATGTTTATTCTGCGTCGTTCTTGATTCCCGGTTCGAGTCCCTCAAGTGTTATGGATCTGAGCTACTGCTTTGCCAGACAATTTGGTACTTTTCAATTTAAATATCTACATCCTAATTTAGATGATAATGGTTTTCTTTGTAACCTCGACAGGCCACTTCTTTACCTGTGATTCTCCTCTAAGTTCTCTTTCTGGTCCATCGACTCTCCGTGAACTAGTGTGTTCTCGACGATCTTCCGTCCGTAGTGACCGGACGCTCTCCGGAAATTGCTCAGATAAGAGGCAAAGTACTTTGTCACGATCCCCACAGCGGCGCAGTGATGGTTTTGGGTTTTCGGGCCCAAGGGGTCAACACAACCTTTTAGCGGGGAGGATATCACCTTTCAATAAAAAACTTTGCTAAAATAATAGTGAGTCTCCGATGATTTTGAACATGGAAACCGAAAGGAAGAACCACGGGCCTTTTTGGGCGTGTCAAGCCTAAAACTCCACTATGTATTTTTGTAGGTGTTTTGTACCTATTTGTATGGCTATTTTGTATATAGAGGTATTGTGTAAAGAATAAGATATTTTTTGATACCGATGAGATCGAGTATGCTTCTTGATGGAATGGTGGTAGAGTCTCCCATATGGAGTCTTCTTCATGTGGTAAGAGTGTGTAGGGAAATTGATGGGGAGTCCTTCTCTTGTGTCAGAATGGAGTCTTCCTCAT